>JXCR01146924.1:64219-164309 GCA_002079205.1 Phalaenopsis hybrid cultivar | reverse complement strand
TAAAGATATTTATATATATATATATATATATATATATATATATATATATATATATATATATATTATATATATATATATATATGTATATATATGTATATATATATACATATATATATATATATATGTATATATATGATATATACATATATATATATATATATATATAATTTGTGATAAGTTTGTAAATGCCCTATAATAAAATCATATTCTTCAGTTGAGCTTTGGAGGCGGCCGAGGTCGAGTTCGAGCTGAGCCTGTTCGTCCTGCTCGACGTGGTCATTTATAGCACTGATTCACCGTCCCCAATCCATGCCGTCTCCCAATGTCGATCTACCTCGGATCACCACACTCCTGCCTCTCCCTCCACGGCGCAAGGACATCGACGCCGGTGCTCAGATCGCACAACGCCGATCAAGGGTTTTGTTACTTCGGAGTGTGAGGACGCCGGCCGTNTTCGAGCTGAGCCTGTTCGTCCTGCTCGACGTGGTCATTTATAGCACTGATTCACCGTCCCCAATCCATGCCTTCTCCCAATGTCGATCTACCTCGGATCACCACACTCCTGTCTCTCCCTCCACGGCGCAAGGACATCGACGCCGGTGCTCAGATCGCACAACGCCGATCAAGGGTTTTGTTACTTCGGAGTGTAATGACGCCAGCCGCGGTCAGGATCGCCGCCTCGCGGCGTGCGATCGACGGCGTGAGTGAAGAGCTCAACTCTGTGGCGTCGCAGAACCTTGACACGGCTGCCGTTCGGCGGCGAGTCCGCGCGGCATTTCACGAAGTGCAGGAGCGGCTTGATCACTTCCTTTTCAAGGTTCTCATCATTTTGTTTATTCAGCATTGTTCAGTGGATCTATATCTGAGATTTTCATTTCAAACTTATTTTTAATGAAAGATGTACATATAACATTTGCTTGATGTTTTTTGCAGGCAGCTCCGTCTGGTATATTAATGGAGGAGGTGCGTAGAGTTCACCACAGTATTGCCGATAGTAATTTTTATCACAGTTTTTTGTTTTTAATGCTCACATTGTTTTTTGAGCGTAGACTGTAAAATGTATAAATGTACATTCCGAGGGTCGTTTGCGTTTTATTGACTTCAGTTTGCTATAATTTGCTTGCGATGAAAGGTTTATAAAATAATTAGTGCTGCTGGCATGGCATGTAGCTTTCCTCAAACATCATGAGTCAAAACAGTCAAATAGTAGGTTTTTTTAAAAATAGTTTTTAAGACTATCCAGTAAGAGAAGATGCTCCCATTTGTTCATTTTTATAATGTACTATAACTGTTACATGATGAAGAAAAAAAGAGTAATAAACTGAAATATTTTTGAATCAATTCCATTCTTGATTAAACATAGAGGTTATTCTCTTTTATTGATAGGCCGCCAAAAAGAATTTCTTGATTAGGCATGAGTTTTGTTGCGTTTTGCGATATAGGATTTTGGAATTAAATTAAGGATCACTCGAACTTCAATTTCAACAAACATATAGCAAATAGAATTTTTTGGTGAGACTATTTAAACAACACCAACAGTGATCCAATTCAAGTCAAAATGGGCCCTGATAAAGTTCTGAAATGTACTAGAAAACTTTGGGACGTTAATTGGAGGATCAAATAGTCATTAAATTTTGCTAGTTAATAGTCAAATCGAGTGGCTTAATAAGTCAAATCCAACAATCCCAATACAACTTCATTCTGACATCGCTAAGACAATCAAGTACTTGAAATATTTCATGTGGTATAAAAAATCTTTCTAGACCGTCCGATTAAGTATTTTGGATCATGGTGTTATTTATAATAGTTGTTACTTTCATAATCTATGAATAGACCCTTTGATATCGGAGTTAACCTAAATTACAATAGGAAAAACAAATATTATTATTTTAAGTAAATAGGCGGTCAAAATCAAACAAAATTAAATGGGAAACATAACACAAACTAACACTATAGCTCGATCTCGGGATGGTGGAGGTTAGTTAGGTGGTTAAAATGGGTTGTGGGTGGTTGGGACAATAGAAAAAAAGGTTGGAATTGTGTTGTTAGCGAAACGGAGGGCTGAGACTGTGAGGGGCAGCGGTGGAGGTTTGTGGACTGCAGGAAAACAAGAGAAGTGCTGTCAGGTGCAGGGGTAGCAAGCGGGGACTGCAGGGACAACAAGATAGGCTACAGTTCAGGCGGAAACAAGTTGGAATGATGGTTGGACAGCAGGAAAACAATAGATTGGTTGTTTTACAAATGGTGGCGATGGGGGTAGGCGACTAGGAGTGATGCAGGAAGGTTGGGGGAGGATGGAAGCGGTTGTGCGGAATGGCAACGAGGCAGGGAACAGAGGTTGTCATGTAGGAACTACAGAAAACATCAAAAGATGCAGTTTCGAGAGGCTGCTATAGGGAAGGGGTGGCCTGGAGCAATGTGGGAGGATGCAGAAGGGGATGGGGGAAGATTAACACCACATCGAGAGAGAGATACTGCCGGAGCACCTCCCAATTTCTTAGATGCATCCCTTGAAGGGATAAAAAAGATGTCGACAATTATCCTAAATAAAGTCACTAAAAAAACTCATCTCTAAACCTTAATACACCACATATATAGAAAATGACTAGAAAGGAATGAAAGGAAAGGAGGAAATTGGCTAAATTGGAAAGGAAAAGTAAAATGTGACTCTCGGTTCAGTCTTCACACGATCGTGGGAGCCGTTGCTTGCTCCAGTGTTCCATTCATAAGTGGGAGATGCTTCCGCGTTCCCCTTATTCTTCTAATGAGAGAGGAGAAGCTGAACAAAAAGAGGAGATTTAAGGAAGTTTTGAGGCCTGAAAGATTTATGAGCTCCGCTTGTTCATCACAGGCAAATCATCATTGCCTGACTGTTACTGCCGCCAAATTTAGATCGCCTGATCTTCACTATCGCCATCACGTGGCTGTCATCGTTGGATTGCTACCATTGTTAAATTGCATCTTGATCACTGCTGCTGCCAGAATGACATCACTAGTTGACTGATGTTGGATTGCTACTATTTTGCTACCATCTTCAGATCATTGTTGCCTATATACTATTGTGTGGCCTCTTACATCCGATCAAGTCATTGCCAATCAACCATTGCATCAGGTCATCACCATCAGAATGTGGTCGCCTATCCAATGTTATCCACTGTCATCAAACTGCCACCTAGGGGTGTAAACGAGTCGAGCTGGAGCTACCCTCAGCTTAAGCTTGAGCTTGATCGAGCTTAAGCTTAAGTATATGAGTTCGAGTCGGCTCACGAGTTGGCTTTTTTATTATAGAAGAGAGAAAATAATGTCAATTTAAGTTAGTAGTATAATAAAATGACAAATAAAATGAGAAATTATGAGAGAAATAATTAAAAATCACTTAATATAAAATATAAAATTTTATTTTTTAAATGTTTTGATACATTAAATATGAAGTCTTCAAAATATTTTATATTAATATTTTTTAAATGAGTTGGCGCACAAGCTAACAAGTCGAGTCGGGGCTAGCTTGAACTTGGCTTGCTACCTCATTGAGCTAAATTCATGAGCCACTTATCAAGTCAAGCTCGAGTCGGTTTACGAGTCAGCTTGATTCACTATCACACTTACTATCGCCATCTTACCACTGCCATTAGATCATTGTTGGGCCATCGCCACCCGACCATCATTCTTTCTTTTTGCTCACCATCGACCATCATCGTTTGGCCATTAATGGTCGCTATGTCATCGAATTATAGCCATTTAGACATAATTGCACATCTATGACGACCATCCTTCGTCGCTAGGCTATGGTTCCCCAATTTTTGTTGCCCAACTACAACTGCCAGACCTTTGGAAAATAGATACAATCGCTTGATAACAATCAATTGTCAATAGCTTTTTGGCCTCCATTGCTAGGTAATGATCCCCTAGTTTCTATAAACCAATGAGAACTTATCGACTTTCGACGCCCAAACAGTTGCTTGATCATAATCACCGATCTTCAACAGCTTGATCTCTTGTCATATTATGTTTCCTTATATTTTGTCATCCAACTTTAGTTTCCTAACCTTTTGTGCTCTATATTCTCCTGATCAAAGTTGCTCATTATTGCAGCTTGCTTCCTTACTCATTTTTAACGCCATAATCACCCGACTATGATTTCTTGATTCCTGACATCAGATTAGGGTCTCCCCAATCACTATCACTATATTATGAATATTCCACTACCTTTACCATTTGAATATGTAGCTCATTGACACCAAGGCTAAATTTTGCCAATATCTCACTTGCCCTTGTTTATAATGCCAATACATCCTAGTGATGCTTTCCATCACTTATAAGACTAAAAGATGCAATTTCCTTTAAGGCCGATTCATGTCGTTAACACACACCATTGCTTTCATGGTTGATGCATGCTGTTGAACATAACATCTCTTATTTAGTCAATGCACTTATTGATGCATGCCATCGCCTCTATGTCGACGCGCATCATTGATGAAGGCCACTGCTTATCAAACTGATATGTGTCATTGATACGCTTAAAAATGTACTATTTTTTATGCTATATTTTATGATGATATTGAACTTTAAAGGTATGTTTTTTTGTGTTTTTGGCTGTAGGTACATCAAATTGAAGAATTTGGAGTGATTGGAGCAAAATGAATAAAATGGACAAAAATGGAGTAAACCGGAGCAAATCGGGTCGAATCGGGGCACACCGGAGACAAGGGGACCTAAACCGGACACTTAAGTACCTGTGCCCGGCGCGTAAGCACCAAAAATGGCGCTTAGGCGCCACCAGACAGAGGGGAGGGAGCCTAAGCACTCTAGAATCGGTGCTTAGGCGCCGAAGACGGTTTTAAACATAACTTCTTCAATATACGTTGGATTTGGACGATTTTTGAAGCGTTGCTTCGTGCATTTCTTGGGGAATTCGTTGGAAATGAGAAAATGGACTTTTTAGATGAATTTTGGGCGGTTATATGGAGTTTTAAAGAGGCACTTCAGGCACCATTTGGAAGATTCATTGAATCTGGACAGTTTTGAAGAGACACTTAAGCATCTCTTGGGAAATTATAAAAAAAGGCTTGGAAATGTTTTTAAAACAACTCTTAGACTCTTGAATTAATTGAAAGAGGAGAAGAAGACTTGGAGAAGAAGAGAAGAAGGCTTGGGCTTGAGCCCCAAGCGGGGCGGCAATGTGAGAGAGAAAGAGAGAGAGTGAGAGATTTCTTTTTTTCTTTTCATTTTGTACTTGGAGAGGATTGTAAGGAGATTGCTTTTGCTATACAAGGAGAGTTTGATTTCTATCAGATATAAGTATTTTCATTGTATTTTGATTTGAATTTAGTACTTTGTTTGTATGTTTTCAAAGTCTTGTTCAATGAAAAATTATTGTTGTTTCTCCATGTGTAGTGAGTAGTTTTCCTTACTCTTCTCTCTTATAATAAATTAGTATGCATGTGTAGGATATAGATTCGACTAGAGTGAGAATATATTGTGATGATTTTACTTTATTTTTCATTTACATGTAAACTTAATCAACTTGTATGTTAAAATTTGTTGTGCGAACATGTACGATCCAGGATGGTATTATCTCAATCAACTGTGGTAGAATCACATGAGATTGTATGGATGAGAATGTAGTCCATATAGTTAAGTGCAAATAAATAAGGAAATAATCTTTAAAGGGTTTAGAATTAGAGGTCTATAGAGTGACAGACTAAAACTTCTAATTTGGTCTATTGTTTTAGGTTTTGATGCGAGATGTTAGCCTCCAGGTGGAAGGATAAGATGGAACTCTAGAGCGAGTGCTAGTATCTTTCCTGCCTAGCCCGTCTTCAAAACTATTCAAACTTTAGATTAACCAATGTTTTTTATAATATCTCTATTAAGGGTAAATAATAAAATTGCTCCTATTTGTCACAATCTCTCTCACTACTTGTTTTACCTTTACACATGTCACTACTTTCATTGCATGAGGAAGAGTACTTTTAATATATTAAAAACCTCACTTTTTGATTTTCACTAAGTATTTTAATTTAGAAGTAGAAGTAGTATTGTAATGATAATTGTAGGATAAAATCAATACCAAATTTTTATCGACCTTCCAAGCTAGGGCGTGTTATTTTAAACTAGAATTTCTCTTGAAAGTCGCCGTGATTAACCTCGATTTCCATGGGATCGATATTCGGGGCTTAATTAGAAAGCTCTATATTACTTGATAATGATACGTATACTTGCGTAGAATCCCTAAAAATATAATTAAAATATTACTTTGCTTGGGATCAAGTTTTCGGTGTCATTACCGGGGATTAAAATCTTCAAGTAGTGTTGCCAACTTCTTAAATTCTACATATAAAAGGAATATCGAGATCAAGTTTTTGGCGCCGTTGCTGGGGATCACAACGGTTGATCTTGACTTTTAGGAGAATTTTAGTTGAAGTAATTAGGCTTAAACTTGGAAACTGTAGTGTCGTAAAAACTGTTTTTGTGAGAAAAGTGTTTTTTGTATGAGAAGTGTTGTGAAAAAAACTGTTTGTGTGAAAAACAATTTATTTGTGAAAATCATTTATAGTGTTGAATATATTTTTTGTTTTATTTTTTTAATTTTCAATATATTATTTGTTGTGTTGCGTATACGGAACAAAGGATCTGTAAGACTTGTGTCTTATGATCCTGAGTTAGAAAAAATGAAAAAAATCAAAAAGCAGAAAGGACTTGAAAAACTAGAAATGGAAATGAAAAAAATTTAAAATAATAACTTAGAAATCATCATAAATCATTGAGAGATTATGTAAATCCTACGACAGATAAAATTTGCTCAAGTATACAAACCCCTGTCATACAAGCTGACTCATTTGAAATAAATCCATCGATTATCCAACTAGTGCGGAACAACTAGTTTGGGGGAACTCCTTCGGAGGATCCCTATTTAAACTTATCAAATTTTCTAGAACTTTGTGCTACATTTCGTTATAACGGCATGTCATACGATGCTGTTAGACTAATCACTAAGGGATAAAGCTAAAATGCAGTTATACTCATTAGCACGTGACTCTATTAAAAATTGGGTCTTAGCTAAATATTTTCCACCTTCAAGGACTACTAAACTTAGAAACAATATTATCTCCTTTTGTCAGTATAAAGGGGAATCAATATACGAAACCTCCTAAGTAAGTGTCCACACCATGCTCTGCCCGGTTGGTTAATCATTCAAACTTTTTATAAAGGGTTAATAAGATTCCTTAGGTCTACAATTGACGCTACCGCTGGTGGATCATTAATGTTAAAACCATTTGATGTAGCATATGCGTTAATTGAAGAAATAACTACAAATGAATTTCAATGGCCCTCTGCAAGGAAAAATCCTAAAAAGGTAGCCAATGTTCATGATATAGATGCCTTTGCAATTCTTGCATCTCAGGTTGCTACAATATCAAGGAAGTTGGACCAACTTGGAATGAACCGACCTCAATTCACTTTAGTGAGGAAAGTTCATTAGGGCATATGATTGATTCTAACTTATCATATGAGACTTTAAATACCATAAACAATCTGTACTCTAACTTTTACAACTCAGGTTGGAAGAACCATCTTAATTTTAACTGGTATCATACTATTTGGGGTGGAAACCAACAATAAGAAAATAATCATGCAAATCTAATGGAAGTTGGAATAATCAGGGGAACACAAACTATAGACCTTCATATCCACCAAACTCTAATAATGATCACCAATTTGAGAGTAAGAAGATGTCTATAGAAGCGGTATTGCAAATGGGAAACCGGTTGCAAGGTCAAATTGTTGCGATTAGAAATATAGAGAATCAACTTGGACAAATTGCCAATTCACATAGGAATCAACCCCAAGGAACACTTCCTAGCAACATTGAGATCAACCTTAAAGAGAAAAATGATGAACAAATAGAAGCTGTCCAATTAAGAAGTGGAAGAGAGATAAAGGGTGTTTAGAAAAGAGAAAGAAGTTGTGAGAGAAACAAAGGAAAATAAAAGATCTAAAGAACATGTTTCTAAGGATCTGAAAAAATTAATATCTCCAACAAAAATTAATTTAGAAAGACCACCACCTCCATTTCCACAAAGACTTAGACAGTATGGGTTGGATAAACAATTTTCAAAGTTCATGGAAGTACTTAAGATGTTAACAATAAATATTCCTTTTGCTGAAGCTTTAGTACAAATGTCAAGTTATGCAAAGTTTATGAAGGAGATATTAAACAAGAAAATGAAGTTTGAGGATTACGAGACAGTTGCACTAAACGAGGAGTGCAGCGCTATACTTTAGAAAAAGCTTCTTCAGAAACTTAAAGATCTTTGTAACTTAACAGTTCCTTGTGCACTTAGAGAAAGATTATGTGGAAAAGCTTTATGCGAGTTAGGATCGAACATTAATGTGATGCCTCTATCAATGTTTAGAATGTTAGGTTTATTCGATATTTCTCCCACTACTGTAACCCTTCAATTAGTTGATCAATCTATCATTTATCCAAAAGGGGTTATAGAAGATGTGCTTGTTAAAGTGGATAAATTTATCTTTCCTGTGGACTTTATTGTATTAGATATTGAGGAAGATAAAAAAAATCTAATTATTTTAGGGAGACCTTTTCTTATTACTGGACAAGCTATGATAGATGCATAAAAAGGAAAGTTGACTATGAATATTAATGACCATGAAACCACTTTTAATGTGTTAAAGACTATGAAACATCCAGCAGAGAGAAAATATGATGATTGTTTTTGAGTGGATGAAATTGATTATTTAAGTAAAAATCATTTCCAAGAAAGTTTTGAGAGTAAGTTAATAGATGAGATCGAAATGAACTTTCATGATGAGTTGAAAACATTGTTTAAAGAAGACTGTATGTATATTCAGGAGATGTGTGAAATGATGGACATTACCGAAAATAATAAACTTTTAATTCCATCTGTTGAAAAATCTCATGAACTTAAGATGAATGTACCCCATACAATTTTAAAGCTTACCTATTTAGGGAATTTATCTACACCACCAATCTTTATATCTTCAGATTCGACTCAATCACAAGAAGAACCTGAATTGAATGATGAAATCAGTAAAATATCTTCTAAGAAAGAGTTATTCAAAATCACTGAATGTCATATTCCGTGGTTTATAGACAAAATGAATGAGATTCTGATGCTGGGGCAACCAGTGTAAACATTGGATACATCGGGTCGTTGATGTTATACCGAGTGCTTCGTGAGAGTAAACCCATGGTTATCTTTGTTATCTATTTAGTGTGATTGTTGTTATGTTGGATTGAATAATAATGAGATGTTGGACTTTGATCCATGTTTGATGTGTAAGAGTGGATTAGATTAATGTTGTGAGGTAATTCCTTCGTCATGTCTAGATTTGTATATGATTTCTGGTAGGAGCAGGTTGACGAGCCTGTTATGTCATAATTCTTAACCGGAGTTAAGCATTACCTTGAAGCATGTAGAGTTTGGAGTTGGACCACTCAATGTTAACTCTATTACTTTATCTGACTTTGTCTTCATTGAGTAAGGTGAGGAACTTAGTGAACAACATCTGGGTGAACTGTACTATTTTTATTTATCAGATTATGTATACCTTAAACTTAGAGTAACCTTGAATGGGCAACACATGAGGGAATTCTGGTCCATGGATGATAATCATATAAAGTTTTATAATACACCCACATTATTAGTGTAGTTTCATCCATTAGAAATTGAAAGTAAGGATGGGAAATGTGAGTAGAAGGGAGATTGGATTAACCTCAGTAGTTGTTGTTTGTTTATGAATCTGTGAGTCTATGTATTGGAATTTGTATGTATATATTTGTGAGTCAAGTTGAATGAGTCATTGGAGATGACCAAACTTATCTCAATATTTTAAACTTGTTAGCATGTAGCAATTCCTTTATAAAGTTTAAAATGTGTTCCTATTTAATCTTCACTTTGTACTTATTCTACTATTCAAAATTCCTTTATAATGTTATGTCAAGCAAGTTTAGGCTAGATTTACTTTCTAATGTAATATTCTACCATGTGTTATTTGTTGACATTTTTGTAGGATTTATAGTAAATTGTAAAAGTCATCTTTCCCTGCCGCATATTTTTGTACTTCATTGTTACACATGTTTGAGCTTAAGTTTGGGACGGGAAAGAAAAATATTTTAAATTTAAACCTTACTTGTTTCCAAAAGTACTATAAATAAATTTGTATTTTATTTCTAATGATTATTGTTATGTGGTGTCATCTTAAGGATGTTAGAATTTTAAGTATAGGAATGGAGTAGGAAAACTTAGTTGATATTTTTAGTGAAAAGGGTGAACCTAGAGTTAAAGATATTTATTGGAGAGCTTGAGAAAATGAATAACTATTTTAGTAGGGAAATTTGTATTTTTTTTAAATTAAAGATTCTTAAAATTTTTATTTTCGAACATTTAAGGCTCTCTTAGAAAGTATTTTAAAAAATATATATATCTTTTCAATTGAAGGAAAGTAATAAGTTTTAACTTTAGAGGAGGATGGTAGAATTCAAAATTATTTAAGGACTTCTTCAGATATAGTAATTCTCATATAAAAAAAAAGAGAAAAAAAATGATGGATCAAAATGAGAAAGAAACAGAAAATGCAAAAAAGAAAAAAAGAAAAAAAAAAGAATAAAATGAGGAGAAGCTTGAGGAGAGGTCCTAATAAAAAATTAGTTTCTCTTAAGTCTTTCTAGAGTAATGAACTTGAAATAATCCTAAGCTTGATTTTTATACTTATATTAGTAAAATTTATTTTTAAGGGAGTTCTTAAGTCTAGAAAGTAAAGTTCATAGAATCCGAAGTTTAAAAAACTGCACATATTTCTGAATTAGATAAGAAAACAAATTCCCAAGTTTGATGATAAATATTTTAGACCCTGGGCTAGTCTGATTCACTAGAAGTTCTTCTAATTTGAACTCACATTTTTAGAACAAAATTTTAGCAATTCTAAAGGATGACTCATTAACTCTAATCTACATAAATTATTTTAAAAATGTTGTATTACTTGAGGACTAGTAAAGCTTAAGTTTGGCGGATTTTAATACGCCTAAAAATATATTATTTTTCATGTTATGTTTTATGTGATGTTGCAGTTTAAATGTATGTTTTCTTGTGTTTTTGGTTTTAGGTACATCAAATTGAAGAATTTGGAGTGATTGGGGCAAAAGGAACAAAAATGGACCAAAACGGAGTAAACCGGAGCAAATTAGGTCGAATCGGGGCACATCGAAGCTAAGGGGACCTAAACCGGACACTTAAGTGCCTGTGCCCAACGCTTAAGCACCAAAAATGACGCTTAGGCGCCACCAGACAAAGAAGAGGGCGCATATCGGTGCTTAGGCGTCAGAGACGGTTTTTAGCATAACTTCTTCAATATATGTCGAATTTGGACGATTTTTAAAGCGTTGCTTCGTGTATCTCTTGGGGAATTCGTTGGAAATGGGAAAATGGACTTTCTAGAAGAATTTTGGGCGGTTATATGGAGTTTTGAAGAGACACTTCAGGTACCATTTGGAAGATTCATTGAATCTGGACAGTTTTGAACAGACACTTAAGCATCTCTTGGGAAATTATAAAAAAAAGGCTTGGAAATGTTTTTAAAACAACTCTTAGACTCTTGAATTAATTGTAAGAGGAGAAGAAGACTTGGAGAAGAAGAGAAGAAGGCTTGGGCTTGAGCCCCAAGCGCGGCGGCAAGGTGAGAGAGAAAGAGAGAGTGAGAGATTTTATCTTTTCTTTTCACTTTGTTCTTGGAAATGATTGTAAGAAAATTGTTTTTTCTATGCAAGGAGAGTTTGATTTCTATCAGAGATAAGTATTTTCATTGTATTTTGATTTGAATTTAGTACTTTGCTTGTATGTTTTCAAAGTCTTGTTCAATGAAAAATTCTTGTTGTTTCTCCATGTGTAGTGATTAGTATTCTTTACTCTTCCCTCTTGTAATGAATTAGTATGCATGTGTAGGATATAGAATCGGATAGAGTGAGAATATATTGTGATGATTTTACTTTGTTCTTCATTTACATGTAAACTTGATCAACTTGCATGTTAAAATCTGTTGTGAGAACATGTAAGATCCGGGATAGTATTGTCTCAATCAATTGTGGTAGAATCACATGAGATTGTATAAATGAGAATGTAGTCCATATAGTTAAGTACAAATAAATCAGAAAATAATCTTTAAAGGGTGTAGAAGTAGAGGACTTTAGAGTGACAGGCTAAAACCCCTAAGTTGGTCTATTGTTTTAGGTTTTGATACGAGATGTTAGCCTCCAGGTGGAGGGATAAGAGAGGACTCTAGAGTAAGAGATAGTATCTTCCCTGCCTAGCTCGTCTTCAAAACTATTCAAAATTTAGATTAACCAATGTTTTTTATAACATTTCTGGTAAGGATAAATAATATAATTGTTCCTATTTGTCACAATCTCTCTCACTACTTATTTTACTTTTACACATGTCACTACTTTCATTGCATGAGAAAGAGTACTTTTAATATATTAAAAACCTCACTTTTTGATTTTTACCAAGTATTTTAATTTAGAAGTAGAAGTAGTATTGTAGTAATAATTGTAGGATAAAATCAAAACCAAACTTTTATCCACCTTCCAAGCTAGGGCGTGTTATTCTAAATTAGAATTTCTCTTGAAAGTCGTCGTGATTAACCTCGATTTTCGTGGGATCGATATTCGGGGCTTAATCAGAAAGTTCTATATTACTTGATAACGCTACGTATACTTGCGTAGAATCCCTAGTAATATAATTAAAATATTACTTAGCTTGGGATCAAGTTTTCGGTGTTATTACCAGGGATTAAAATCTTCAAGTAGTAGTGTCAACTTCTTAAATTGTACATATAAAAAAGAATATCATGATCAGTCATCAACCCTAATGTCAACACTTTTCCTTCTCGTTGCCCATTTTTTCTAACACTATGTGTCATAAACACTAATGTCAACACTCGTTGCCCATTTTCTCTAACACTATCAGGGCATGTAATGACTGATAGGGCTGAAGAATGCCATCTATATTATGATGAAACTAAGATTTTTTATCTCTTGACTCCTCTCCTTAAAGAACAAAGATCAAGCATTTCTCAAGCAATCCTTTAAAGATAATTTCAAGGCCTCCAGATTCTTCTGGGTTCCATCATAGACTTTGTTTCATGTCTACGATAACGTATTTGCTTCTCCTTTAGTTACGATGTAAGGGAATAAATTTAACATATGACAAATATCAATAGAAACATTTCAACTAGGCTAGATCTCTTGGTTTTCTCTTTCTGGGTTTTCAACCTAAAATCTATAGTCTTTTTCACAGCTCTTATTTTATTTATATGTGTTATGGATCTTCAAACATTAATCAATTACTTTATCATTTCCCTCATGCAATACTTATATTATTATAGCTTTGTTGATATTTCTAATTTGTTAAATACAATCTATAAAGTGACTTAAAGAACTGGAAGTTTTTTTTTTTCTTTTTCCAGATATGCCTAAATTAAATTAGCCACACTTGAAACTAGAAATGAACAGATTCGAGAACATTTTTGTTTCTGAAACTAAGGTCAATTGCATTAATCTATCTATTTTTAGATTTATATAAATTTAATTTTAAACTATTATAGTGAAGGCCCACAAATACTTAGTTTAAGATTAATGATTATGATGGCTACTATCTAAAAAGAAAACTTCAAAGCTCAATTGTTTTACAACATTTGAATAAAAATAAATAAAACATAAAATCAATTCAGTTGCTTTGACCATGTGATGATGTTTGCTGGTAACTTAGGGTCTGTTTGGGGCAGCTGCAGCTTATCCAGTTTATCCAGATAAGCTGCTGATCAACAGCTGATCCGGATAAACTGTTTGACTGTTTGATTTGTGCATTAAAAAACAGTTGATTCTGGATAAATAACAATTTTACCTCTGTTTTTTATAAACTGTTTAGCTGTTTGGTTTGTGTGTTTTGAGTACATCTGATTTGCACATTTTTTAAATAAATGAATAATCTGACATGCAGAAGTTGTAATTTTCTCAACAAATCTGTAATGTCTACACATTGGATATTTTAGAACCAACAAAATCCCTTCATAACAGTACAAAAAAGATATGAATATCACATAATAGTGAGTATCATAAAACCTAAAAAAAAGAAGAAATAACATGTTAAAATTACAAGTAAAAAAATAACAATGTAGAAGCATGTCACGAGGAACATTGTCCGGATGTGACACGGTAGAACCCCGAGCAACCTTGTCCGGTTGGGAAATAGTTGAACCACAAGCGACGTTCTTAAGTTGTGATACCATCGAACCCCGAGTAACGTTGTTCGGTTGGAATAACGTAGAATGGGACGTACTTTCTGCCCGCTTGAAGAACTTGCAGTTCTTCGGTCAGTGTGCCTACTGTAGGCACCTGTAGAACTACTGCCCGTAACTATGTTGTTGACGTGACATGAGTAATAATGACGACAGTCCGCAGTGACATAGTATTAGCTCGAATTTTCTTGAAAACCTATAGCTCATCTTACTACAATTATTTAAGAGAGAATAAACCAGTTAGGAAATTACTAATAAAAAAAACATAAAATTTGAAAAAAGATTAACAAAAAAATATCCAATTCAATTTTGATATAAGAATATAAAAATGGAAGATTTATATACATGCCAATCAATTTCTATATATTAATATTATCTAACACCAAATTATTTCTAAAAAAAGATTATGTTGAATTGAAACGTACCAAGACAAAGGAAATATTTATGCGAAAGATATCCTACCAGAGAGAATAAATAAGATTGCACCATATCATTTGTTTTCCATAATTGCCAATTTTCTAGAGTGCTTCCACAACCTTTGAAAATGATATTCCATAAAAATTGTTCGTAATACAAACAACAAAATTAAATGCAAATAATGATGCTCAATTATTTTCTAGAGTGCTTGAGGCTAATAGTGCACTAAATACAACCCTAAAAAAGAAATGGAATTAAAAAAAATTAACAGCCAAATCTCATAATAACGGGCCATTATCTCCCATTAATTAATGTTTTGAATTCGTTTCGCAAAATAACAAGAAATGGAGCACTCAATCAAACAACGAAAGTGTGAAAGCAATGGTTGCCAACAAGAAACTTCTTTGTCTTCCAAGCACTCCACAAACTTGACAGTTTCATTCATGATTGACTAATGTCGTCTGCTATTTGCTCTCTTAAAGTTGTCATCTCTGATGCACCTTCACACTCTTGAGTGTGTACATCATGTGAATCCATTTGTAGCTGTGGTATGGTACGTCCCACATGGAATTTGAATGCTTCAGGTGGGATCTGAAGCAAATCATTTTCTACAACGGCGAATTCTGCATCCGATCTAGAGTGGTGCCGTCGAATGAAATTGTGTAGTGTCATAGAGGCCACTACTACCTGCACTTGCTTCGGAAATGGGTAAGTCGGCATATCTCGTAATATAACCCACTTCTTCTTCCAGACTCTGAAGGCTGTCTCGATCACGCTGCGCAAGAAGTGCCTTTTGTTGAATAATTCTTTTTTGCCTCGTGCCACCCTGCTTGATCTTTTGAAATCGAGTATGTGGTACTTCATATCTGGATAAGACTTGAGATACTCTTTTTTTAAGGGATATCTGACGTCGACCAAGTAGTACTTACCTGTTCAATTACGGTAATTAGCAATCAAAATAAAATACCAAACATAGTTGCTGTAGAGAATGACCTGGAGGTGGGTACGAAAAACTGTATTCAGTTTCTAGTAGCAAACTTGAAAACACGGCTATCGTGCGCGCTCCCTTTCAATTCATCCATCACAAAGGTAAAATACATGTTGAAATCACACGCGGCCATAACATTTTGTGTGAGGGAGTCACGTCGTCTGATGTAGGCCACCTTCTCTGTACCAGATAGACATGCATCAACGTGCGTTCCATCAATAGCTCCAATATAGTCATGACTTTCAAGATATAACCCTTTAGCATTTCACATGTATATCAGTTTCATGTACAAATGTTATGTTAAAGGCATACCTTGAAAAACGACATGTATCAAGAGTCATTTGCAATGTGTGGGAACGGACTGGAATGTTAGATCCTCTGACTTAACTATTGTGCACGCCAAACTCATCAGAGCACTCAAATCGACTAAGAAATAACTGCTGATGGTTTTTGATTAATGTTAAAATCGCTCCATAGCTTCTTTAATGAATTTATTATGGGATAAGATGTATAGGGTTATTGCCAACACTTCTCTTGTCGTGGTTCTTGTTGTGCCGTGCAACCCATGAAAGTTCCGCAATTCATTAAGCAGGTCGAGAAATATCTCTTTCATTATATGAAACATGTTGGAGAACCAATAACTCACCTAGTCATCTATCCCCAATCTGAATCAATATCGTACAAGGGGTTTGGTCGAAATATGTATGATGGTAATAGTACAACAAGGTACTATCGTCTGGACAATCTACCAATTGATAAGACCCTCCAGAGTAAACATTCTCAACCACGAACGGTCCTTCCCAAGTCGGTTCGAGTTTACCTCTTATCTTGCGGTGTGCAAGAATAGTTTGTTTACGTACAAGGACCAGATCACCGGCTTTAAACGTTCTTGGGCGGACCAGTTTGTCGTGGGCTTTTATCATCTTCAATTGGTAAACTCCAAATTTTGTTGCGCTAATAATCTCTTTCCTTCAAGACTTTCAAGCTCTTTGAGTCAGAGTTTGACGTTCTCTTCTGTTATTATCTTGTTTGCCACCGCTATCCTGAGGGACGGGAGTTCTACTTCCAGGGGAAGCACAGCCTCAGATTCGTACATGAGGGCATATGTTGTGGACTAAGTAGGAGTTCTGAACGTTGTTTTGTATGCCCACAAGGCCTCTAAGAACTGTTCATGCCATCCTCTCTTGTTGTCGTTAAGCGTCTTCTTCAAGGTTTGCACGAGTGTTTTGTTAAAAGCCTCTGCCAGGCCGTTCGCTATGGGATAATAATTTGTGAAATATCTTCAATCTATGCCTTGTCGTCTAATGAAACTGTTAATTTTGGTGCTTTTGAAAGTTGAACCGTTGTTTGAAATGATTCTGCGTGGGACGCCGAAACGATATACAATATGTTCTTTGAAAAATTGTAGGACGTGATGTGCTTTGATTTCTCTTAACGGTACCGCCTCTGCCCATTTCAAGAAATAATCTGTTGCTGCAAGTACGAATCTGTGGCCTTTTGAAGATGGATGGTCTATATCTGTTCCTCAACACTCTAATGGCCACGACACAATTGTAGGATGTAGCACATTTGGAGGTTGATGCAAGACCAATCCATGCACTTGGCATTGGTAACATTTCTTAGCGGTTTCCATCCAATCAGTCATATTATTGCTGACCAGTAGTAACCCAGTCTCTCGATTTTTATTTTCTTTTTTAGGCCCGACTGGTGAGCTCCACAAAGTCCAGCATGTGTTTCTTTGACAATATTATGTGCTTCTGTCTGACTCAAACATCATAACAACATTTGATCGAACGATCTCCGATACAAGACATTGTCCACTATGGCATATGACAAGGCCCTCTTCTATATCTAATGCACTGCTGACTTATCGTCTGGCAGTTGCCCTGTTCGCAAATAGTCTATAATCGGTTGACGTCAATCCTCTGTAGACTCAGTAAATGCTATCAATGTTTCTTCTTTTTCTTGTCTATGGAGAGTATCCATGTCAATTTGGGATAGAACCTGGAGTCCTTGAACTGTTATGTCGATGGAGTCCTCTTGTGCACATGTAAATTCCTTACCGAGTTTGGCCAAAGCGTCTGTAAGAGCGTTCTCTCCCCGAGGAATTCTATATAATGTCACATTGGGAATCTTTTTTAGTAATTTCATCGTGTAGCGGTGGTATTGTTCTAATTTGGGCTTTAGAATTTTGTACCATTCGACTACTTGTTGAATTATGAGATGTGAATCGCCTTAGATGTCGATGTCTGTTATGTCCATTGATACTGCCAACTACAGCATTGTTATTAGTGCTTCGTATTCTGCTTCATTGTTTGTACATGACTCTGTTAAATGGTAGGAAAATCTTAACTTTCCCCGATCGGTGTGATGAATATTAGTCCAATTCCTGCTTTGCCGGGCACTATTGTTTGCAATCCCTTATCTTTTCTTGCTGATGATGCTCCGTCAAAGTACAACTCTCAGCGTCGGATATTGGGGGTTTCCAGGTTCATTATCTGTTCGTCTATAAGTCATCGTTGAAAGGAGATTCGGCCGGTAGCGGATGCGCTGCTAGAAAATATTCTAACACTTGCCCTTTAACGACTCGAAGGGGCACGAAGGTTATATCGAACAACAACAATATCATTGACCATCCTGCCAACCTACCAGACAATGTCGGCCGGGTCATTAAATATTATAGTGGATTAAATCTCGAAATAAGGGTGACCGTATGAGAAAGCATGTAGTGTCTGAGCTTTTGGGCGGCGAAGATTAATGCCAAACAATGTTTCTCAATAGAAAGATATTTTACTTCCGTCGAAATTAAATGACAACTAAGGTAGTAGAGCGTTTTTTTTACCTTCGTCGTTAACCTGGGCGGGCAAGCTGCGGTGTAAAGTATCAACGGTCTACCCGAGACTGGCGCCGCGAATACAAGAGGTGACATTAGGTACTGCTTAAAGCTTTCAAAGGCCTGTTGACATTTCTCGTCCCAAGTGAACTTGACGTCCTTTTTTATTAATGTTGAAAATGGCTGACAACGTCCTGACAGATTAGATATAAAGGGTTTTAAATATGCCAATTTCCCCTGAAAAGATCGTAGTTGTTTCAAAGTCTTGGGGGGCGGTATTTCCAAGATGACTTTAATCTTCTCTGGTTCATTTCTACAGTGACAGACAATAAATCCCAAAAATTTCCTGGAGGTTACACCGAAGGCGCACTTTAAGGGATTCATTTTAAGGTTAAATCGTCACAACCGTTCGAGGACAATTCTCAAATCAAGCAGGTGATTTTCCTTTTGTTTGCTCTTGTTGAACAATCGTCCTCATAACATTCTACTTGGTTGTGAATGAGGTCGTCGAAGATTCTTGTCATGACTCGTTGGTATGTTGCTCCAACATTCTTTAGTCCAAATGACATCACTGTATAGCAGTATATTCCAATTAGTGTTCTGAATGCTGTAAGTGTTCCATCTTCCGGCGCCATCTTAATCTGATTGTACTCGGATGATCCATCCATAAATGAGAAAATTTCATGTGACGACGCGATGTCCACCATTAGTTCTGGGATTGGTAATGGGAATTCATCATTGGGGCATGCTTTGTTTAAGTCTCTGAAGTCGACACAGACTCATTTTTGTCCATTTTTTTCTTGACTGACACCACATTAGCTAACCATGTTGGATATTTCTCTTCTCTTACAAAGTTGGCCTCTATTACCTTCTTGATTTCTGCAGTGACCTGTTGCTCTATCTCGAGGTGCATCCTTCTAGGAGCTTGCTTCATCGGGATCATATTCTGATCCACTCTAAGTTTATGAACTCAATTTCTGGAACTAAACCGGGCATTTCCTCGTAGCTCCATGCAAAGCAGTCTCTTAATTCTAACAAAAGTATGACCAAATTTGTAGACTCCTCGTCATTGAGTAAGGAACTTATAAAGGTGGGTCTGGGCTTCTCTTCGGTCCCCAGATTGATCTCTTTCAATTCGTCAACAGTTGACTTTATTTCTTCTTCAAATTTTGGTGGAGCGTTCTCTATTAGAGGGTCTTCGGAATCATCTTCAACCCCAAAGCAATCCTCTCCTGATCTATTAGTAACAACCATACAAAATTCCGTGTCATCGACTGGTCCTACTGTGACAAACTCAATACCTTTTTTCGAGTTGTGAGTTCGATTGTTATTGCTCCATATTTCTTCGAAAAGGTATAACCTGTCTTTCGATAGTTGCTTAGGTACAAAACTCTGTTGAACTAATTTTTGAACACACGGAGAGTACCATTCAATAGGTAATTCCATTAATTCATTAGAAGTGCCTTTTCTAGTTTTATATCGATTCCAAAACTAGAAGAGGAAGAACCACGAAGAAACCTAACTGGTTTCATACCCACATTTTGTACCTCCTTAACCTCAAAACCCTCAACTTTGTGAGAATGGATGGGTTCAAGGTCATGACTTGTACATAGTAGTTAATTCTATCATATATTGACTCATACTCACTTTTTTCTTTATTTTCCAAAGAGATCTCAACTTGAGGTTTTTTTATTAACCATCATTGCATCATTCTCAATCTTTTCTTCCTCGAAGCTTTCTTCCAAGTTAATGTTGATGATTGGATGCCTACGTTCAACAATATCATTAGCTCTTCCTCATCCTTGTCCTCGTCCCCGACCTCGACCTCAGATGCGAGATCTAGAAGAACCTCCACCATCTCGTTGTAAAGGAGTGGTGGGGCATTGTCGAACCGGAGTGAGACGATCCCGTTCATGTAATCCTTTTGGGACTTCAATCTTGCTCGATGCGGTGTCTCTGGAAAACACTGTTTTATTCGTAGGAGCGTAATAAGCAGCATCTTCATGAATGCTGATTTTATGTATTGAGAACGGCTATGCAACTCTCTTGTCCATCTTTATAATATTTTATGCATTGGTGTAGAGATGAAGGGACCATCTTATATTCATGAATCCATGGTCGACCCAATACAACATTGAATGAAGTGTCTGAATCGATAATATGAAATTTTGCGGTTGTTACTAGATCACCAATCTTCATTGATAGCGTTATGGATCCCAGTGCTCTTTCTCTTTTCTGGTTGAATCCTCTTAGTATCATTTTATCGGCTGTTAACTTGTTCGTGTCAATATCCAAATATGCTAACGTCTGTAAATTTATCACGTTGATTGATGCTCCTGGATCCACTAACACTCTAGAGAGCAAGAATTTGTCGATATTGACTGAAACGTAGAAAGAGCGATTGTGGTCTGCGGTGCCCAGTAGCAAATCTTCATCTGTAAAGGTTACTCCAGACTGTTCCTTTAACGAGCAAACCTTGTCTAAGGATGAGCTAGCCAATTGAGCTAAGCAAATTTCCGGATCAAGTAAGGCCTTGATCAAAGTTTCCCTCATCTCCTTTGACATGATCAAAGCATTGTAAATGCTTAGTTTGGTTGACAACTTTTGATGATGAGATAGTACGTTATAATCCACTTTGCTATTTAAACTTCTAACATTATTTTGGACATGTGTCTCTTCCATTGGTGGAGCTGGCTCCTCATGGGTAGGTGTCAATTTTTCCGTTGTTGTCGGACCCATTGCTAGAGGTAACACTTTTCCTCTTCTCAAATACACCTCTGTTATTTCTTCCATCTTTTGAGTTGGACCCAGAGATTTCTCTTCTGGTATTGTGGTTAGTTCTTTGGTAGTTGACTCCGAATCCAAAGACTCTAAGTCATTTGCAATTGGGGCTCCGTGAAACTCTAGGATGCCATGTTCCCCTTCCGAGCTATCGTAGCTCGTGTACTCGACATCTTCCTCTATATTAGGGGATTCGAGAGAGTTTTGCATGATTTGAGAATTGTCATTGGGATCGAAAATCAAATTAAGTCAGTTGTTATCAGTTAAGTCAT
Organism: Phalaenopsis hybrid cultivar; assembly: GCA_002079205.1. NCBI lineage: Eukaryota > Viridiplantae > Streptophyta > Magnoliopsida > Asparagales > Orchidaceae > Phalaenopsis > Phalaenopsis hybrid cultivar. The sequence goes on along the minus strand of JXCR01146924.1, from coordinate 142,681 downwards.
CATCAAAAATAGTCAAAACGTAGCCAAAATAGAAATTCTTTGCATTATAAGTTCCCGGAGGGACGAAGAAATAATCATACAGGGTAAGCGGTTTGAGGGATTTCTTCCCCAAATTCGTAACAAATAATCTAGGGTGAGCAGACCTCACTCTCCTCGGTTCATTAAATCTTGTTTCTTTGACAATTTTCTTTCTTATTTCTCGCTGACATGGCGTGTCTGTTGTAGTCGTTAGTGCCGGCTTAACAGGTTCTGAACCCTTTTCTAGTATCTTTTCGGGAATGTCGTTCTCTTCCAAGCTGCGTTCCAGTCATCATCTGCGGTGTAAGATTCAATTGGAACAATGGGATCAACTGAAATCATATTAATGGAACCTTATTCAAGTCCTTTCAAATATTCTTTCGGGATCGTTATGTTCCTAACCTTGAAATTCTTCTCGAGTCATTCTTTGAATAAGAAACAACCTTTTATGGTATGCCCAAACAATCGGTGATATGGACAATAATTTAGTTGATCCTTCTTATCAACTTCCTCCGGTCTCCTTAGTTCTGGTAGCACGATCTCAGGCTTCTTGATCAAATTTCTGAACATCTTGCCTACCGCTTTATTCTTGAAAGAGTACGTTCTATTCACTCGTTCGACCTGTCTTACATTTCCATGGCACGACCTTTGCTAAGATGACTGTTGCCCGTACCGTTGTGAATGCTGATAGGTTTGTTGAGGCTGCTCTGCTTGAATTTGTATTGACTGTTTACCTTTATCAACCGTTGCCACTGTTCCTGACATCTTTTCAAATGTTCTCGCTGGACTTGGCTTCTCTGTTTTCTCCAGAAATCCAAGTTGTTTTGCTTCTTCTTGCAGACTCCCAGCCTTGACAAGTAACTTTTCAAATGTTTTAATTGTCAATCTCTTTAGCATAAATGCCACTGGACCATGAATGCTTTTCAGAAGAATTTCGATCGCATGCTGCTCTTGACTTGGCGGCTTGCATTTCATGCTTAAGTTCCTTCATCGTAGAATATAGTCCACTAGATTTTCGTTAGGCTTTTGTTTCTCCACCACAAGATCTCCTACAGTAATGTGGTGTTGAGATCCAGCAAACCTTTTAACAAATAGGTTTTCCAATTCTACGAATGTCTTTATTGAGCCATTAGGTAGTTCTGTGTACCAATCAAAGGCGACTCCTGAGAGGTTGTTCACAAACTGACAAAACAACAGTGCATCGCTACCCCCTGTGTTGCAGCAGCTTGCTCGGAAGTGTGCAACATGCTGTTGGGGGTTGCCGGTCCTATCAAATGTCTTGAACAATGGTGGCACGAAACCCTTTAGGTATTGTACAACATCAAATTATTCTAGGTATGGTCTACCCTTCAGAACCAGTGCACCCTTTGAACGGGCTAGGGCTTCTCTCACCTGTTGTTCCACCATTTGCTTAATGTCTTTTTATGGTATCACGTTCTAAGTTGAATTCTTATTTGGTTTTTCATCTCTAGCAGTGGAAGTAAACTCTCTTCTGTCATTGGGAATATGGATAACCTCTGTCTGGTCCGCCTCTAAAGGCGCTCTCCTGGGCGACTGAGGTCTGTTTTGCAGTGCGGCCATGGTGGCCATCATTTCCTCCATTTTCTTTTCCATTTGTCTGATCTGTTCATCTTTCAGTTGGCGTTCTCCTCTGCGAGTGATGGAGCATCGCGCAATGATGATGAAGCTCTAGTTTCAACAACGAGGATCTCTGCAAATTGCTCATCCATGTAATCCATCATATCAGGTCTTCTGTCATCGTTGCTCTTTCTTTGTTCTTTTGACAATTCTGTAATATAAGCTCTGAGTTTTCCAATGTGTCCTCGATAGATCTTCCTCTTACCCTCTTAAGACCCATCGGAGATTTCCGGTGGGCATTTATCTCTGCGTCAAGTTCTGGTGTGCCCGTGACAGTTGGGGTTTTAGACTCAGAATCGATCTCGGGGTGGCGGTAACATTAGTCCGGTGACCCTAAGTCTCCGCGACTTCTCTTTTAATGTTAATGTTTCAAGGTGGGATGTCCCACTAGTAACACCAGCTGGTTGTGCAGAAGTGCGGTCCTTAGCGCGGAGACCAGATACAGCAGTGGATCGTCTCTTGCCACTACTCAGCTTCGGAGGTTCTTCATTAGCAGCGACATGCGGTACTCTTTGACCCAGACGAGACTTGACTGATTTGCGCTCTGTAGGTCTTGAGGAAACGGTAGTAGTAACTGTAACAACATCAACCGTGTCTATGTTGTTTCCCAGATGAAGTTTGGCAAAAATGCGGGGCGGCGGCATTTCCTGAAACTGACTAGTGGGTTCATTGCTCTTCAAAATCTCGGCTCGGACTTGAGGTGAAATGGCGCACCCCATCCTTCTTATTAGCTCGGCAACGGAACAGTGCTCTTTCCAAGTCAGTCTTTCGAAAACTAGGTGGATTTCAGTAAAAGGTGCAGGCCTCTTTCCTTTTTTGTTCTGATGGCGAGATGATAACGGTAATGCAGTAGCAATCCCATGACCGCTTCCCTCTCCGAGAGTGGCAGACAACGGGTAAAACCTACTCCCTCTGAAAAGAGGTGAGGTCTCAGGAGGTCCTGTCTCCTCCAGGAGAGGATCTGTCTCCACGAGAGCTAGCTTTACAGCTCGTGCCTTCTTCAGCCTTTAACTCCCGTCAGTTACGATTCCTCCTCTGTGATCGGGTTAGTGGGATGGGCTTAGAACTAGACCCAATCTCAAACACAGACGGCAGTGAAACAAAATATCAGTCAGATCATCCTCGTAAAGAACTTCCTTCCCCTTAGATGGTGGTGGGGCAACTGTCGTAGTAACTGCAATTCCAGTAGCAGCGGCGGTGGCAACCTTCTTCTTTGCGGGGATGACAGGTCTGGAGGGAACTTCCTCAACCCAAACTTCCTTTAGCGGGGAAAGTCAAGCTTGTAATTCAGATTGTATTCAGCTGGGGTTCAGCTACCTCTGTCGGGGCAGACTTCATGAAAACGTAGGGTGCCTTCTCAAGCAAGACTTCGACCTCATCAAAGCCCGTTCCAAACTTGATCTTTGAGCCTTGATGAAGAGCAGCCTTATCTCGAGAGAAATTGAGGTAGTTGGAGAACGAAAAGATCAGCTTGGGCGACGAGATTGTCTCTGTCGTTCAAATATTTTAGAGTGTCAGTTAATGGCCTATGCCTTCTAATTCTAGTACAAGTACTAAAATCAACAAACAACAAGTTTTCTTATGAACTGGGCATTTCGTTTAAGAGTTTGTTTATTCACAATCATTTATGATATTTAAAGTTTAAGTGAGAGTTATGAGAATGAAGTCCCTAACTTGACGTATCACAAGCATTCAAACTCAAAAAGGGAAATGAAGTGTAGGACCCGGTCCGAAATTTGGAGGGGTCCCGATTTCGTATTGAATTCGTTTCTCGATAAATCGCTCGCAACCTACCACACCTATTGGGGGTCCAGCCCATATTAAATTCTAAAGGATCCGAAACCCTTATATTTAAGGATGCTTAAACAAATGGCTCTGCGATCCAAAGGAGTTGACTATACCTACCCAAGGAAGAAATGAGCGAGACACACCAATGGAAGAATGATAATCTGACCTATGAGGGACATAGACACACTAATGATGTATTAAGACAAAACATTCTGATCAAAAATGGAGAGAAAAACTAGTCCCCAACGGAGTCGCCAGAAATTGTCGGTTAACTTTTTTGATGTTGGATTTTGAAAATACGATTTTTGAAAACTTAATTTAAATATAAGGTCTATAGTTTAGATTATGAAAGTAGTGTTTTAATTTTTTAGAAAATGAGACCGAATGTATCTCATTAGTCCAATAATTTGCATAATCGTGCCTAACACCATTAATACTACACATTCCAAGAGATAAGTGTAGACCCCGGTAATAGACCCAATCCTGAAAACTAAGAGATTTGTGACATCTATTTGGTCTGCTAACCTTTTATATGTGACCGACAAATTCATCTATTTAATACAAAGATTAAATAGAGTTTATTTTACCTGGGTTTCAAGTTTCCTATAGAGACAAACTCTTATAGTTAATTACATGCCACATGACGGGAGTCACTTGAGAAAACTCTCGATAATGATCAATGGTTCTAGTCTTCAAGAATTCAAAGTTTAGATTTTCAAGGTAGGACGTGGAAAAAAATAAGTGGGAGTGGCTCAAGGAGGAACAGTTCTTTCAGAAATCCAAAGGAGGCAAAGGGTAGGGGACGTCACAGATCCTGAGGGAAATCCTCAGTGACTTCCCAAACTATCCTGCTATGTGGCTGTGTTTTGGAGAGGATATTATTTAAGTGTTTAATCCTGTTAATTTTATTCGTTCGGGACTTACACTTGCATAATAACTGATTATGCAAATAGCCCGCAGAGATAAGAGGTTTTACGTCGTTCTGGATGACAACCTCGAAACCTAAGACGAGTTAGGACTTATACTGCTTAGTATGACTGTGCAGGAGCTTAAAAGAGGGTGAGAATTTACATCGCGCTGGGCGAGCCATCTCAAAATCCTGTGTTGTTATTTAGACTAAGAAGAGAGTTTAGTTGGTATAAACTTATTTTGCTGTTGTAGAATGACGACCACCTCCACTTGTAGTCTGTTCCAAGCTCCTTGCTGCGCTTCTCACGAAGTTGCTCCAAACTCCTCGTCGAAGCGAGTTTAAGTTTTCTAATATGTCAAGTCATGATATCAAATCAAATGTTTCCGAAGTTATGATTATTTAGGTGTTATGGGGATGTTAAAGTTGATTAGAGCGACATCGTTTAGGATCCCACGATTCTCTCGTTCCGGTATCACTATTTTCTTTTGAATTTGCTTAGCTTAAACGAATTATGAAATCCATTTAAATCGGGGAGATCTCGTTAGCAACCGTGGGTTACCTTACCCGAAGGACTCCTGTAAATTCAAAAGGACGTGTATATATATATTTTTTTTTGAAAATATTGTTTAATTTAAAAAAATGGTTTTGATTTGAAAGTGAAATTGTATTCAGTACCTGCATAATGTGTTAGAGCAAGGATAAATTGCAATGAAGAAACAACAACAAATAAAAAGTACCTGCGTATGTGGTGTATATGCTGCGCTATCCCTGTTGCATGTTTAACTCACAAAGCATAATATAATTTGTAGGGAATTTAAACAGATTGCAGAGAGAAGAAGAAAACATTAAGCAGTAGAACAAGTCGTAGCAACAACTAGGAACTCCAAACAGGTGATCCTAAGGTTTCCTACAACTCCTGACTGCAACTAACGAGCTAGTACGGTGATCCCACAACCTCCTACGGCTCCGGGAAGCAACTAGCAAGTGTGTACGGTGATCCTACGACTCTGGACAACAACTAGTAATTTCGAATAGCATTTGTATGAGTTTCTATGAACCCAAACAACAATGGGCAGCACCTATGCGGCTTCCTACGAACCTAAACAATGGTAGACAACGCATATGTGGCTTCCCACGAACCCAAACGCTAGTGGACAGCACCTGCGCGGCTTACTACGAACCCAAACAGTGGTGGACAGCTCCTAGGTGGCTTCCTACGAACCCAAACAGTGGTGAACAACGCTTATGCGGCTTCTTAAGCACCCAAATAGTGGTGGACAACTCCTATGCGGCTTCCTACGAACCCAAACAGTGGTGGACAGCGCCTATGCGGCTTCCGAAGTACCCAAACAGTGGTGGACAACTCTTATGCGGCTTCCTACGAGCCCAAACAGTGGTGGACAGCTCCTAGGTAGCTTCCAGCTCTTAGGTGGCTTCTTACGAACTCAAACAGTGGTGAACAGCTTTTAGGTGGCTTCCTAAGAACCCAAACAGTGGTGGACAACACCTATGTAGCTTCCTAAGCACCCAAATGGTGGTGGACAGCACCTATGCGGCTTCCCAAGCACCCAAACAGTGGTGGACAGCTCCTAGGTGGCTTTCTACGAACCCAAACAGTGGTGGACAACACCTAGGTGGCTTCCTACAAACCCAAATAGTGATGGACAGCTCCTAGGTGGCTTCTACGACACCGGGCAGCGGCTTTGGAGCCTTGGACAACACCCTACAACGCCCCTATACTCCAAAGCAAACAATGGCTTTGGAGCCTTGGACAGCAACCTACAGCGCTTCCATACTCTAAGCAGTGGCTTTAGAGCTTTGGACGGCAACCTACAACGCTTCTACGACTTCGGGCAACGACTTTGGATCCTTGGACAGTACCCTACAACGCCCCTATACTCCAAAGCAAACAGTGGCTTTGGAGCCTTCCATACTCCAAACAGTGGCTTTGGAGCTTAGGACCGCAACCTAAAGCGCTTCTATGACACCGGGCAACGGCTTTGGAGCCTTGGACAGCACCCTACAGAGCCCTTATGCTCCAAACAGTGGCTTTGGAGCCTTGGACGGCAGCCTACAACGCTTCTACGATACCGGGCAGCGGCTAGGAGCTTCGGTTAGTGATTCTATAGCTGCCTACGATCCAAGACAGGTGCACTTAAAGGCTCCAAAATCAGTGAAAAGTGCAGCCCCTACACACTTCTCCAAATAGTATATGTATTGAGCTAAGATCGTGAAGGTGCCGACAAGCTTTAAGGCTTCCCATAGGCTGTCTAATAGCGGGATCTATGAAGGCAAACTCATCAAAACAATGATCCATAGTGCTGAAAATCAACTCTTATGGCTCGTCCAAAATCAGCGTACTTGAAAGCTCTAAAACACCCTATACAGCCCCAAAACCATGGTCGAATAAGCCACCCAACAGTCCCAAAGCTACGCTTAAAACAACCATAAAACAGTCCCAAAATCATACTTTTAAAAGCTCCAAGACAACCAAATAAGCCATAAAAATCATCCAAGAATTCTATCTAAATAATGCCCCCAAATCCCTCACCAAAACAATGTAATAGTGGAACTAGGACAGCATAGGAAATACTTAAGAGCAAGACTCTCTCCAATAAACATAAGTGAAGGTTAACTTGCTCCAGGCGGGATAAAAGAAATGAATTATAGCTATGACCCTAAACCTTAGCACATGAGTTTCCAAAGCACATCAACAAATTATGTCCGAATGAAAATATAATAGAGGTTTGAATAACAAATCACTAAGTAAACTGCCATAAGCAAATCTTTACGCCATTTGTATTTTGAAAACTTTTATCCTATCAATTACTGAAAGTTTAGCGATTAATGGTAGATGCAAAAGTTGGATAGTGGATAAAGGCACAATACAAAAATAAGTATTATCATGCAACATGTTCTTTGTAGGCCACAAACAATTACTTAAATCATTTTATCTTCGCCAACAAACTCAACCTCATAATAGTGCAAAAAGAAGCTACCAACAATTGAGCTCCAGGGGCATACAAGTTTCACATCATCATTTAGTTAGCAATGATAAAAAAAAAAAATTTCCATAGTCGGCTCAAAGTTTCTGAACGAGAAGAAATTCGAATAAGAAATCTTACTTGGGAATATGATGATCTTGGGATTTGAGGAGTGAGGAAAAGGGGAAACGGGAGCCTTCGGTGAAGGAGAGGAGGGAAGGCGAGGCTTCTGTCGAGAGGAACAAAGTGAGGCGAGGGCTTCGGCGTTGAGAAAGGAGGGAGTTCGGTCGAGCACTAGTCTCCGCCGCGGAGAAGAGTAGCGAGCAGGAGCTTTGATCGGGAGCTGCGATCAAGTCGCAGAGGAGCGGGATCGAAAGGAGCAGACATCGAGCGGGGATCTTCAGCGCCGCAAGGAGTCAAGCTTGGGTTTCTGTCGAGCGGGGAAGTCGAGCCGGAACTTGGTTCGGGAGAGTTGAGCGGAAGCGAGCGGGCAGGGGAGTGGGAGAGCCGAATCGAGCAGACTACCGAGGGAAAAGGCGAGCCTTTTAGAACCGTTACTCTCGAAGCAGTTGATGGGGAAATAAATGATTTTCTATGCAGAGGAGAATTAATTGAAAATCATTAACACTTGAATATTTTTAATTAAGACAATTTAAAAATTTGTTTGAATTTTGAAATTTGAATTTCAAATTCAGGTGAGCTGGTGCCTAGCCCATGTTCAGCCCGAGTCCAACCTGAATCGAACCTAGGTTGAGCCCAGGCTCGCGCACCGCTAGTAAAAAAAATGTGCATCGATATCCGTACTAGTTGCTCGCACGCAAAACCATAACGATAAGAGTGTCCTTTCTAGCTAAAATCGACGTCCCGGATGCATACGTGTGGTCTGTTTCGTCATTAGGGGTCGTCCGGACGAGTATGCCGATGGACGAGTTTATTTAAGTTAAAATCGTGCGGGGTGTGATGCTTGCACAAAAATGCGGCGTTATCGATGTTCGGGTCGCAAAGGGGTTCCCTAAGGGCTGCTCCTATTAATGTAGAGACTCGACTCGAATATCATGTGTCGGTTCTCATCAACTCAACGAAATGCCGAGGATTCAGGATCGCCCATACGAGACTCGAAGGAGTGACGAGGTGGCTCGAAATTTCTAAAGGGTGTGAGTTCCATACTAGTCCTCTAGGAGGGTCAAACAAGGGAAGCCTAAGGGTAGACCCTATGCTCTAAGGAGAGAGTGAAACCTCATCCAAAAATGAGGTCAACAATATCATGAATGAATCTGCAACCAATAGCCAAGACTAGCCATCTCTCCAAATTTGGGACTTGCTAAATCTGACCAAACTCCCTATAACCCCTTCATAGATCACTATGTAAAGAGAAGTTACAATAGAACCAAACTATTAAAGTATCCCAAAGAATGATCAATATTAATGAAAAGAGCATTAGCAGATGAAGGGGTTATAGGGAGTTTGGTCATTTCGCGGGCCGCGTGCTTAACAGATTCAAAACGCCGTTTTTCAATAAGCTGGAGAAACGCACAATCCAAATGGTATGGTGACGTTTTGAAAACGCCGCCCGTACTTATAAGCTGCCCTAAACGGGCCCTTAACTTGAATACCTGGTGTTAGAAATTATATTAGGAAATAATTTATTCCTATTAGAAGTTATGAGGATTAGATTTATTTCCTTTCCTAGTTTACATTTTTTTTTTGATTGGATTTATTTCCTTTCCTATTTTAGACTTTTCTATTTTATGTTATTTTTTTTATTGCTAAATAATTAATATGAATTGATTAATTGGAGATATTAGGTGTTGTATCTTTCTTTTCCTGTTATTTTTTTTTTTCTTTCCTATTCTAGGATTCAAGTAAGGATCATTTATACTTACTTTCTTATTATTAAAATAATTCTGCATTATTCTGAATTCCAACATGGTGTCAGAGTTGAAAAAACTTTTAGAGTCTCTAGCAGAGGAGAAGATCTATTGCTACCGAAAACTTCCTATCCCCCGCTCCTCGGCTCATCTCAGTCGTATTCGTTATTCCTTCTCGCTCTCCAATCTCCGTCTTCACTGCATCGCGAAGTGGAGGTTGCTTCATATAAATCGTCAGTTTCAGAACTTTTCTTGGACACTCGTCAGTTGCTCTGATCTCTTTCTCCCTCACCACCCTGCTTGAATGTTTTTGAGCTTTACCACTTTTTCTGATATTCTCTGGAAGTGCTTGGTGATTTCTAGGGCATTCCATGGCAATAGAGGATGTGGTGGGAAAGAGCACGGGCGAGACCACAGTGGTGACAATGGTGAAGCTGGTTGAGGAGGCGAAGCTTTCAAGGGAAGTAGTTAAGGTCCCTCGCCATGCGAACCTTAGCATATGCAATTCTCTTGTGTTTGGAGGCGTCGCTGGAGGAATATCAAGGACTGCTGTTGCTCCACTTGAGAGGCTTAAAATTTTACTACAGGCATCCAAAGGAATTTTGTGGCTTTACCGATAGCAAACTAGCAACGAGGATGCACAACTTACTTCTGTATTACATCTTGGTGCTAGAGCATGTGCTGGGATTATTGCCATGATTGCTACTTATCCCATGGACATGATCAGAGGTAGGATCACAGTCCAGACCTAAAAATCTCCTTACCAGTATTGAGGGATGTTCCATGCATTAGGTATAGTCTACAGGGAAGAGGGATTCCTTGCACTGTGCAGGGACTGGCTTCCATTTTTCATAGGAGTTTCATATGTCGGTCTCGACTTTGGCTATATACGAATCTCTCAAAGAATGTTTAGTTGCATCCAAGCCATTTGGCCTTACTAATGTTGAAGAGTTGGGTGGTTATCTGGTTTTTATGACCGTCATGTTCTCTTGGACTATGAAAGGAACTGACTTTTCTTCGGACAAGTTTGGTGTTCGATCACTGAGATTGAGCAATCATGAGATGATGAAATCACTTTACCTTGAAGTGAGCACTGTGAGTCAGTCCTTCCTTCGAAGCTTTTCCCTTCTAGCAGGCTCTTCTATGGAGTTTTTTCTTGCGACAAGACTTCCTCTAGAGCTTTTCTTTGTAGCAGACCCTTCTTTGGAGCTTTTCTCTGCAACATGTCCTCATCCGGAACTTTTTTCCTGTAGCAGTTTCTCCTCCGTTACTTTTTCTTGCAATTCTGAGCTTGTTTCCTACAGTAGGCCCTCCTTTGAAGCTTTTCCCTACTGCAGACCCTCCTTCGAAACATTTTCTTGTATCAGACCCTCATCCAGAGCTTTTTCTTGCAGCAAGCCTTTCTCTATAACTTTTTTCTACAGCTGACCCTCTTCTAGAATCTTTCCTATATCAGATTCTCCTGTAGAATCTTTCTTGTAGCAGATCCTCCTCCAGAGTTTTTTCTGCAGCACTCCCTCCTCCGAAGCTTTTTCTGTATCAAGTCCTCTTCCGGAGCATTTCCTGCAACAAGGCCTACCTCCATAGCCTTTTCTTCTTTTGTTGGCCATTCGCTGTAGTTTATTCCTTAGGGTTATCTACTTCCCTGCAAATTCCCCTATAACATCAACTATATGAGCCTTTCACCTACCTACAGACACTGCAGGAAATGCAGTCAAATAAAAGTTAGTTTTCCTGCAGATTGTCTGTTCCTCTACAAACTCCCCTACAACATTACGTGTAGGAGTCTTCTAACTACATACAGACACTGCAGGAATTGCACTTAAAGACAACTGCAGTCAACTTGAAGTCGACTTTTCTTGCAGGTTGTTTACTTCTCTGCAAATTCCCATCTAACATTACATGTAGAAGTCTTCCTCATATCTACAGTTATTGCAGGAACTATAGTGAAAGACAACCACAGTACGGGATGAAGACTTAAAGTTCTACTTCATAGGATTTTTCTCGTTCGTTGTTTGATGTTTTCAAATCCAAGTTGAACATGGTTTTGAACCATATTTCAACTTGAGTGTGAGTGTTAAAAGTTATATTAGGAAATACTTTATGCCTATTAGAAGCTATGAGGATTAGATTTTTTTCCTAATATAATATTATTTTTTTCTTGTTTTAGGTTTATTTTCTTAAATTAGATTTATTCTTTTTCTGCTTTAGGTTTTCTTTTTTTGTTGTTTCCTTTATCTCCAAATAATCAATATGAATTGATTAATTGGAGATATTAGATGTTTTATTTTTCATTTCCTGTTATTTCTTTTTATTGTCTTTCTTATTCTAGAATTCATGTAAGGGTTATTTATATCCCCTTTCATATTAATTAAATAATTTTGCATTAGTTTGATTTCCAACACCTGGTAATTACAAATACTTTCCAACTGAAGCTATAGTGTACACAGTTACAAACTTATGAAAGATTTAGCTAATTTTAGTCCTGAAAACGGATAACTGAAAACGAAACCTTCTAGCCAGTAGAGGCTAAACTGGGTTGCTCCATTGTGCTTCATTGTGCAGAGGTACGAAAGGAATGCCAAGGGCAAGGAGATTTTTTGGAAGAGCTGGCTTCCGAACCTTGGCACCACCACCAAGGCTACCCTCTTTTTTTGCCATGGCTACGGTGACACCTGCACTTTCTTCTTTGAAGGTTTCTTGCTGGTTTTGAGTTTTTTGTGGATTGTTTTATCTAATGACTTTGTGTTGTAGATCAGTTGATGGATTTATTGATCATTGGATAAATGAATTACCTAGCATTGTAAAAAACAGGGATTGCAAAGAGGATTGCAGCGGCAGGATATGGAGTCTATGCCATGGACTTACCTGGATTTGGTCTCTCAGATGGTTTGCACGGCTACATCCATAGCTTCGATGAGATGGTAGATCTTGTCATAGAGCAGTATGCCCATATTCGAGGTTTGTAATTCTTTTTCTTCTTCTTTAGGGATGCTTGGTTTGACATGGTGTTTCGTTGTAGAAAGAAGGGAAGTTGTAGGGTTGCGACACTTTCTCCTTGGTCAATCCATGGGTGGTGCTGTGGCTCTTAAGATCCATCTAAAACAGCCCAAAGAATGGGATGGCGTGGTGCTTGTTGCTCCTATGTGTAAGGTGGGGCTTGTGTTGCATCTTCTCACTTTATTGCTTTCATAATAGATAATCTATTATGAAATTGAATGAAGCTATTTGTTTCTATATGATAGTTTTCACTTTAGTATCATGATAAGGCCTTTTTTTGATTAGGCAACTATTTTCGTATGTGATCTTGGAAACACACAGCTAAAAAAATGACCTTTTCAGTATGCTGATAGATCATTAGCAGATTTTGATAATTAACTGATGCAATATGCTTAAGGATCTATGTTTCCTAATGCAAACATGATATAATTAGTGTATAAAGCATTTAAAAGAAATAAGGGTTCATAGTTTAAAGGCCATCAAATACAAAATTTGCTTTCGTTAGGTATAACATTGTAAGACGAGAAACTAAGACAAATTAATTATGCAAAGATTTGTTAAATTTGATCAAATCAAAGGGAGATTCAAACTGTGGAAAATTAGCAAGCTATTGAATTCTTACACCACCAACAATATCTTGTTGCGTCAAATTTGATCAAATTCAATGTTGTTATAATATTTGATGTAGAAATTGATGCGGGTTGTCACGAAAATTAGGGCAAAGCAAATGTTTTTCTTTAGTAATCCCAAACAACAAAAATATAAGGATAAACACCTATAATTTGAGAGGTAGGTGATCTCTTCCAATTCCTATAAATAAAAAACGTGTAAAAATGTCTAAAACTAATACTAAGAACCAACTGCCGCTTTGACAGTTTTTCAGCAGGTGTTTAGCCAAAAACCAGTAAACCAATTGCCGACTGATTGTTTGTGGGTTTTATGATTGATTTACAGTGGAATATTCAGCCAAAAAAACAATAGTAAGAACCGGCGGACGGTTCAGGGTCTTACGCCAAAAACACAAAATAACGTTCAATAAAAAATTCGGTCCACCGGTTTTTTTCACGGATTTATGTATGTTTTCCTTCAATGATTATCATCACATGTTATTGTAGCCGCTAATCTCTTTGCTGCTGCTTTTCTTTTATCTTTGTGGATACTTGAGCTCTTTCCTCTCAACTTTCATGCTTCCTTGCGAATGTGCTTCATGGTTCAAATGAGCCGATAGTCTCCCCTCTCTATAAAATGATTCTCTATTTTTTATCAAACTTCTACAAACCATAAAATAAACAACCTTCTTTTCAAGGCATGCATGTTCTTCTCTTTTCTGATGAAGAAATATCTATGCTTATGCTGCCTTCCGCCCTTTCACCTATCGAGAAATTTTTTAATTAGGCCTTGCATGGAGGAATTTAGTAAGTTTTTGGTTGATTGAAAATTGATTTGTGATTACTCTATTGGGCTTTTTAACCCAAATCAATTTAGATTTTCATTAGAAGCATATTACATCAGACTCTTCTCTCGACACTTATACTATATTATGATTCTCAATGCCCTTGTTACAATGGCCCTCCCCATTTTGATTTTTTGGTGGAGCCTCCTATATTATTTGGATCTCATTTCCATGACTTCACTTGCACTATTTCAACCAATCTATTTTATTCTATTTAGCTTCTCTTTTTAGAAAGCCGATAAAAAGGTGGATGTTGTAGCAACTAGTTTCACTAAGCCGTCAGTCGCTAGAGTGTTGGTGGAATTGGATGTTACAACCATGCTAAATTTGAAAATATTATTTCGTTTTGTTCCTTGTCATATATTTGGGCATAAATATTCTTCATATTTCAAGTTATATCCTAAGCCGCGGCTTCCGAAATATCTTCCACAGACTTTTCCATCCGATGCTCATGTTGATCCTCCTTGTTTCGAGGAAGCCTTTCCATCATCCAATCAAATATGTTCTAAAATTCTTGAGCGAGGATCATTTATTAATATCGCTGTTTTGCTAGCCCTATGGTGGTAGTCTCATCATCAACTAGTGATAGTACTACTAAGAATACTCTGCAAGTTCTTTAAATGCCACAACTTCATCCATTTTGTCAACATAATGATGATAGAGAATTCAGTGTATTGAGTGTATTGAGTCAGTGAAAAAGAAAAGATTTCATATTCTTTATACTGGAAGAGGTAGAATCAGAATAAGGTTTCTTTTCACTCACCAATATTCACTGTGTTTCAAGTTAGACAATCAAAATGATTTTATTGCATATTATGCTGTTGTATTTTCTTTTTAGTATGACATTTCTGTTAATTGCCTTTATTGTACTATTTTTTTTATCTAGTTTATAAATGTTGCTTGTATAAAAAAAAGAAATACCGTTGATGTGGACGTAATGGTATGGGTAACTTATCCATTGCCACACATGCAATCACAATTCAACTCAAATCGTATTTTGTTGGTACTATGCTAATTAGCATAGGCTGGAATACATTGACCCTTTACCCTTTCGTAACTAAGTTAATCATTCACCTAAATTTGGAGAAACTTATAANTTGGCTCAAATAAATCCATCAAGTCAGACTAGGGAGGGATCGTCTAGTCCCTTAGTTAAATGCATTAAGGGAAGCAATTTGAAAGATCTTGAAATATGAAGATATGAAGGACAAAAAAATCCCTCCAAAAAACTATAAGCATGCATTATTTCAACACAGTCTGGAACATTCGCAAGATAAAGAAATACAATATTCATAAGAGAATTCCAAAACTAAGACCCTTATTTGGAACCTCCATTCAACCTTTTATGGCATCTTATCAGTCTGAACTTCTCTTTCGATTCCTTGGACCTCTAATCTTCTCTTAGGGAAGAAGAAAGGTCGCACTCCCAATTGAAAATCACCATCTCCCATCACTAACCGATGTTAATGTCTGACATCCATTATCGCTCATTGTCTGGCATCGTTGTCGATGGATATTGACATTCATCCCCTCCAATTTTTTGACGTCTAACAACCGTTGTCTACCATCAACATAATTGTTAACCATCGCAACTAAAGATAGCCTAATACAATTTAAATTTCCATATTGTAATACTACCTTCTCTATTCGCTGGAGGGGCAAATTTATTTTGTTGAAGTGCAACTTTATAGCATGATAACTATATGAATACAACAGGTGAAATTACCGAGTATTGTCACATTATAAAAAAAAAACATGAAAGATAAAACACGTATATCAAGAAGCCAAAGAATGAACAATCTAACAATACAAGAAAATAATATAGGAGACAAAAAAAAATCACTTGGACTGCTTTGCGTGAAAACCGGGTGAAAATAAGAGTTAATATATTAGTTTTGATTATGCCCACATCTAGTGAGCGGGATTTTGTATCTCCTATCTAACAAAACATCTCACTTATAAGAGTGTCGCAATGGAACGAAGTTAATATCAATCAATAATAACTAAAATCGGGTAGAATTAAGAGTTTCCTTATTTAAAGTTGTTGAATTAAATTTTGTAACTTAATTGTAAATATTTTTTTTTCCTTATAGCTGAATATTTAGATTAAGAATATGTATTATTATACTACCTAAAATAGATTGTATAGACCTTTATTTATTGGAATGAAAGCAAAGAAAAAGGCATTCAGTCTATTTACTCAAAACATTGACATGGTATCAGAGCCACGTCAAATCGTTTCGGACTGAATCTTTCGTCGTCTTCGCTAGTCTTTGGGAATCGTTTATCTTCATCTTCGACTCGAGCTCATTCCATCTTCGACTGCTTCCTATATCTTCGGCGTCTTCTACTGCAAATCGCCGAGTCTCGTCCGCGATCCAATCTTCCTCCTTGTTGCGTCCAAACGTGATTCTACCCTGTGTGATTCTTTGTCGGAGGCCGCTCCTTGCTTCATCCTTATCGCACCATTGCAAGCCTCACCACGATTCGATCTTTCCAACCCTAACCAGACGACTAACCTTCTCCCACTGAAATAGCGCATGATTCTTCCCTGTTCACGCCGAACCTGCTGCCCAAAGTCCGTTCTCCCCAATCTTGTTGTTCAGACCGAGAGCTCACCTCGATTTTTCTTATTCGAGCCGAGCATTACATTAAGTCCAGCCCAAATTTTATTGGCCTACCCAAGCCCTTGCCCAACGCAATCTTTGTTCTTCATGCACCGCTATAGCCGCCCGTCCCTATTCACGTGACAAAAAGTTGAATTTTGGTTTTCTTTGATTTTTTTTTATCTCTTGGTTTTCTTTGAATTTAGGTTGATTTCGATCAACAACTTTCTTGATAATCAAATTGTGAGTGACAATTCTGTTTAGAATGTCTTCTGAAATCTTAGCTATTAGATTTACAGGAAAAAATTATGCAGCATGGGAATTTCAATTCAAAATATTTTTTTTTAAAATGAATGAGCTTTGGGGTCACATTGATGGGTCTTCTCCATCACCTACAGAGCCGAAAAATCTTGGTTAATGGGAGGCAAATGATGCTCGGATTGTTTCTTGGATTTTGGGATCTATTGAGGCTCATATGATGAACAATTTACGATCCTTTTGCACGGTTAAAGAAATATGGAAATACTTGAAGTGTGTCTACAATCAAGATAATATTGTAAGATGCATTCAATTGAAAGTTGATACGAGTAATTATAGTCAAGGTAATCTCTCAATTGAACAATATTATTCTGACTTTCTAAATTTATAGAGCAAATATTCTGGCATTATATATGCTAAAGTGTCAAAAGAGAACTTAGCTAGTCTTCGGGCTATTTATGAAGTGAGTGTCGCGATCAATTATATATGACCTAAATTTGAAATTGTTCGGGTTGGGTTAATGAATAAAGATCTGGTTTTTTGTTTGGATGTATGCTTTGGTGAATTATTGAGTGAAGAACAAAGATTGGCGACACAAGCCGCTATTGGTACAGTTGGTGGATCATCAGAAATAGTTAATGTTGCTCAGACCCTAGGGAAAGAAACAAAAGAGTGTTACAGCTGCAAAGAATTTGGTATCTCAAGCTACCATTTCACAGGCGTTGAGAGAAACATCAACAGGAATGACCTTGGATGTTCCAAAGGGTCATGAGTTGGAGGAACCAACATCAAATACAGGGCCACCCCAGATAAGAGAAATACATATTTTTCATATGTATAGGCCCCTTCCTAAATTACCCCGATGAAGGGACGTCCAGCATGTCATAAGTGGGGTCATTTTGTGTCATGTTGAGAATTTCACGTGGAGTTATTCGGAGGATATTTTCAATTCAGCTTGGTACCCCTCGTCGATGTCCAGACAGGAGAGATAATTAGTGAGAATATGAGGGGAAGAAGTGGGTTACAACTAGGATGGCTCAATATATGATTAGTGAGAATACTCTTCTATCTATAGTTCCTCCCCAAAGCGTGCCAAAGGTGGATGGATACCTATTCTACCAGAATGTGCTTTGAAACGACAACGCCTATTTGATCGACCTATCAGAGCACTTGAAACTGCGCAGGAAGATTCAGGCTACTCATACTGCACACCAAACTGAAACAACCGTGGGTTACTTTGGGAAGATTCAATAGTACAGGCGAGACCTATAGTCCCAGAAAATGGGACAAAGATGGGTGTACACACGCAGGTGGAGCAAACTCCTCTAATGGTTTGGGAGACAATACTACAGTGGCATCTAGGTCCTACTAGAACTACAATTAAAGATCCATCCACACGAAAAACTATAGCAGTTCATCACCATCAATGTGCCGAAAGTGGCATCTAGGTCATACTAGGACTACAATTGAAGATCCATCCACACGAAAAACTACAGCACTTCATCACCATCAATGTGCCGATAGAAGCTTTGACAAATGAGATCGATGTTGCCCCGAGAGAAGCCCAAGGGGTTGAACCGGCTTTCTAAACCTGAACTGATTTAGTGAGAAGGGTTTAGGACCAACATGCCCTAGCCATTGGGCTTGCTGCTAATAGGAGGGGGTCCAACGCCCTCCACATATCTACTATTATTTATAGGTTTTTGTGTCCTGGGGTTTCAGTTTTTTGGATGTTTTCTAATTTCAATTTGTTAGGACAGCCATCAACGTCCCGCGTTCCCCTTCGAGAGTTATATTCAATGGAAATGGTGGTGCTCCGGTTGTATCCCTTTCCCCAGGTGGTGATCATCTCCCCTTAACTTCCACATACCTTCCCCTCAAGTTAGTTGTCTTACTCATTGTTCTCGGTCAACCCACAACTTCACGGCCCGCACCTGCTTCTCCCTAAACAGCCGCAGCTTGTTCCCCCAGCAGACCCTACGCTAAATATCTCCCGTTCCACCAACCTCTCCCTATTCCCATGACCTACCAGCTGCACCTCCTCTCCACTCCAGTCGCCTTCCCCCGCCTCTTCTCCCCATCCAACGGGTCATCCCGCTAAACTCTCCCACTAATTACCCAACCGCAAGACCACCCAGTCACCCTATTATACCTTCATTACCCCACCTCATACCCTGTAGACAGCTGTCCTCTCAGACCCCGACCCCCCCTCCCTTATCCCCCCTCGGCTGTCTCCTATCCACCCAGACTCCCTGATAGACCCTGTAAGCCACTTCATCCTATTACTGTCGCCCAACCTAGTCCACCTTGTCGCTAACGTCAGTAAACCCATCACCTGCTAACCTGCTTGCCACCACCCACTTCCCTTTCCCTAAACAGT
Organism: Phalaenopsis hybrid cultivar; assembly: GCA_002079205.1. Lineage (NCBI taxonomy): Eukaryota > Viridiplantae > Streptophyta > Magnoliopsida > Asparagales > Orchidaceae > Phalaenopsis > Phalaenopsis hybrid cultivar. Next base: position 123,778 of record JXCR01146924.1, on the reverse strand, counting down.
TGTTGACTCGTCAGCCCCTTCAATCTTGCTCTCACCCTAGATATTCACATGTATTTGTGTTGTTGTTTTTCCTGCTTTCAAATGTGTGGTTTTAATCATTTATTTGCTTCAGGTATTAATAAAGTTGGCTTTTTCGTTTCCACTTATTTCCTACTTATTCTAGTATCATCCCCACTATAAAATATTTCATCACCTCCTCCGAAAACTTCTAAGATAAAGCTAGGGGTTGTAGTAACACTCCTAGTGTCATAGTCAAATATTTGTGTCATTCACACACATTGCATCTTGTCACCATGTCCTAGACATCTCTGTGCATCCTCGCATAATATAGCTCTACCGACAGTCGATTGTATGTCTTATGTTCCCCTTAGTGCCCACCAATCGTGTTGTCGCAAAACTTCTACAATAGTTTGGGGATGTACATTGATGCCCTTGGTAACACGCATCTTCCTTGGTAAAGTAGTTGTTATCCCCTCAATGAATATCTTGGATGACTGTTCGGATTTTATAGCAACGCAGCCTTGATATTCTTCAGTCGTTCATCCTATTCACTCTTCTGCCTCAAGGCTTCCCAATCTAAAACCATAAGTACTAATAAAGCCATCAGTTGGTGCTCCTCCACCTTCCTCAAAGGTGCAGTTGTGGCCTTATTCTCCGGTTATAAGTGATACTGATTCTCAAAATCATATCCAAGTAACTTGGATAGCCACCTCTAATGATCCTCAATCACCATCCTCTGCTCCAACAAATACTTCAAGCTCCTCTGATATATCCTGACAATAAAGTGTCGCCCCAACAGATAAGGTCCCCATTTCTGAATGGCCAAGATAATAGTCATCAACTCCCGGTCATATACGGGAATCACGTCCTGACGATGAGCAACTTCCTGAAATAGGCAATCATCACTAGTAGAGTAGTTGTTGTCCCCTCAATGTGTATCATGGAAGATTGTTTGGATCTTATACAAACTCAGCCCTGACCTTCCTTAGCCCTTCATCATGTTCAATTTCCTGCCTCAAGGCTTCCCAATCTAGGAGCATTACTAAAAAAGTTGTCAGTTGGGTCTATTCCACCTTCCTCGATAATGCATCTGAGACCTTATTCTCCAACCTTGGGCAATACTAGATCTCAAAATCATATCCAAATAACTTCAATAACTACCACTGATGTTCCACAATCGTCATCCTCAATTCTAGCAGATACTTCAAGCTTCTCTGATCCTACCTAAAGTGTTGCCCCACAATACAGGGATGTCGTATCTCAATAGACAAAAACCATCAATGCCAGCTCGAAAACGAACTTGAGCATCACCCTAGCAGTGAGAACCTGGTTGAAATATAGACCGCTGGCCCTACATGAGTATTGCCTCCAATCCATACTCTGACGAGTCAGTCTCTATCACAAATGACCTACTAAATTTTGGAAGTGTTAATGCCGGAGAGTTGTTCATGACTCTCTTCAGTTGTTTGACGGCCTATGATGTTGCTTCCCCCCGCTTGAAACTATCGTTCTTCAGTTGTTTCGTTAGTGACCATGCAATCATGTCATACCCTCTCACAAATTTCTAGCAGTACCCAATGAGAGTTAAAACCCCTCTTAACTCCTTCAAGCTCCTGGCAAAGGCCAATCCAGCATAGCATCAATCTTAGACTGATCTGTTGCTACCTCTACCTTGGTTAGCACATGTCCTAAATACTCTACCCGTGACTGCGCAAAAGAACATTTCTTCAAATTAGCTTACAATTGGCACTCTCTCACTGTATCCAATACAATTATCGAGTGTATCATATGTGTTGTCAATGTACGACGATAGATCGAAATATCATCCAAAATATCAGAACAAACTTCCTGAGCTATGACTAGAAAACCAAATTCATGAGAGACTGAAATGTGGTCGGATCGTTCAAGTCAAACGGCAACACCAAAAAATCGGAGTATCTTTCATAGTCTTGAATGTTATCTTGTGTATATTTGTTGGGTTCATCCTGAGCTGATGGTATCCGTACTTTAAATAGATCTTCGAGAAGATGACTGCTCCAAAAAGTTCATCCAATAGCTCAGCAAACTTATCTAGTAAAGTTTTCTTGTTCAAAGCCCTATAGTCTACACAGAATATCCAATTATCATGATTTTTCTTCACCAATAGAATCAGATTGGAAAAGAAGTTCACACTGACCTGATAATCCCTGTCTCAAGCATATCTTGTACCAACTTCTCAATCTTATCCTTCTGAATCTTAGGATATTGACACTGATGGGAGGAACTCCAATGTAACGGTATGCTTGTGCTCCTTGCTAGATTGTTTAAAGAGGTTTAAAACTCTTGCAGAAGCTGTTGAACAAACTCGGGGAACTCTATTGACTAGGGCACTCGGATCCCCTCTATAGTTTGCAACTCCAAATAGACCAAACCTGCCCCCCCAAATCATCTCTACCAAAGTTTTGAGTGAGACATGGTTCTATATAGGCTAGCATCTCCTCTTAGCACCACCTTTCTACCCTCCACCCTAATCTTCGTGGTCAAGGATTTCCAATCCCATTCATCTCCCTGATCGTTTGTAGCCACGTCATCCCCACAATTACATCAGTGCTTCCCAAGTCTAAAAGAAGGAAGTCCTCCACCACTTGTAGGCCCTGTAGTGTCAAATATTAATCCCATGCAATTCTCCGACCTTTATCCACCTTCTCTGTCCCCAGCATGACCCCAAAACTTCTCGTATCTACCAGCTTCAATACTAGCTGGCAACGACCCGATTTGAGATGAAATTGAGAGTGCCCCCTTACCCATCAACACCACTATCGGATGCTCCCCGATCTATCCCCTCACCTTCATTGTGTGATCACACCAAGTTGAGGGGCACCTCCACTACATCCAGTGTAAGTTTGCCGCTTCACTGTTTATTCCTCTGACTTCACACTCTCTGCCTCCTTCCCCTCACAAACTTAAAGGACATGAAGCGTGTGATCCTTGCACTGTGGCTTGGGGCATACTTCTCATCTCATCAAAAATATAATTTCTTTGCTCTCTTGTCCTGCACCTTTGCCTTTGTGAGATGCTTGAAGCTGACTCGGGATGAGCCCCTATATTCCTCTCCTTAGGAGCCTCCTTCTAAATTGACACTGTATGGGCTTTCGGTGTCATGGTAGTCAAATCACTCTTGTGGAATCCACCTGTGTGCCGCTTTCGTTGGTCTTCTTCATCTGATTCTTGTATTCCACCATCTGAGCGAGCTCCATCATCTTCTTCAATCCCCATAGTCTCAATAATCGGAGTGTTGTTCGTATGTCGGGCTTTAAGCCCTTCATGAAGTTCTCCAATATTGCTTCAAAAATCTCCCTCAGTCATCCCAAAAATAGCTAGAATCTCTGTATATATTTCATGGCAGTCCCCTTCTGAGTTAAGACATAGAATTACTCGTGTAGGTCTCCTTCCCAAATGGCTCTGAAACGTTCCTACAACAATCCTTAAATTCCTCCCACAAACGGATCTGGTATCTAGCATCCATCTGCTAAAACTAAGCTAGGATTTTCCCCTTCAACGTAACCCTCGATAGACAAAATGTTGCTCATATGTCAAGCTTTAGGCCCTTTATGAAGTTCTCTGATATTGTTTCAAAAATCTCCCTCACCCGCCCCAACAATAGTTAAAATTTCTCTCTATATTTCATGACAAACCCCTTCTGAGTTAAGGCATAGATATGTTTGTATTTGGTCTCCTTCCTAAATGACTCGGAAACGTTCGAACAAGTAATCCTTAAATTCCTCCCACAAATGAATTGGGTATTTAGCCTCCATTCACTGAAACCATGTTTGGGTTTTTCCCTCCAAACATAACCCAGCAGTCATGAGCTTCTCCTCCCCATTTAGCCCATTCAATGTAAAATATCGCTCCACCAGATACACCTACTCATGTGTGCATTCCCCCTCGAAGATCAGCATCTTCAACTTCCTAATCCTTCTAGTGTTTCCCTCCATATATCTAGGGTGAAACTCCCTTCTTCGATCATATTCATACCCCATTATGGTTTCTCTCCTTCTTCATGCTTCTCCCAACCCCTTGCATAATCAGTCCATATTTCAGCCCAACACCCACCCTCGGAAATCTCTAATCCTCCCTAAGAGTCCTAGGGAGAATTTTTTTATGATGAATGCTTTCCTATTCATGTTCCTCCCGTTCGATTTCTTTTCCTTTCGATCTGGACGCAAATTTTTCGATCAACCCTTGGTTAGGATTTGTAAATTGAGCCGCTAGTGGGGCCTTGGATTGTATCTCAATAAGATTCTTTATCATCTCCTACAACTTCTTGAAAAGGTTGTCAATGGAAGAAAATTTTTCCTCATCCCGAATTTAAGTTGTCCTACCTCTCCTTCCAATCTTTCTTCCAAAATATCAACTTTCCTTGTTGTCATTTCTTCAAGGTCGTGTTTTGATATCAATTTGATACAAACTGGAGCCAAAATCAATGAACAAAATGTGAGAACTAGGTGGGAAAATCAAATTATGGCTAATCAATTAATAACAAAGAAAATAAGCAAGATACAAGGGTGATCTACAATTCGAGAGTTAAGTTATCTCTCCACAAAACCCTAGATGTCACTAGGAACAAGACAACAAGAGGAAAAGATGCAGGAAATAAAATATAAAGTAAACCCTAACTACTTAACCCTAATAAATATCCCTCACGGTATATTCAAACTTTCCTCCCAAAACCCCTTTAATTTCCCTTTGTGTGTGCATAATTAAGGGTTGAGCGGGCCCCACCCACATACTGGAATCATCCCCGATAGCTAATAGGGGTTTCCGCTCCCCTAGGTTGGGCCGGCTGGTGCTGGGTCTGGTCGGTTCGAACCAGTCCTACCAGGACCGACGGGTGTGCAGGATTTGGAACCAGCATAAGAGCATCAGCAACACAAGCAAATAGCGTGTATTGCAAACTATAATTATTGGATAGAATGCAAAGCAATAAAAAATATGAGATGTTTCAAAAGAATGCCTTCTTGCAGCAAAAGTGAAAATGCAATCATTTTAAAGCCTAATTATCAAATTTTAGCAACTTATCATGCAAAGTCTATATAATTCAATATAAGAGAATCACAATTCATAATATTAGAATCTTATCAAAAGCGAATATGTTCATATTATTTAATCACCACAACAAGAACAAAGCCTTAATCCCACTATGTGAGGTCAGCTACATGAATCTTTTTTCTCCATTGCGTCCTATTTAGTGTCATATTTTCATTTAGTTCTAGTAAATTAAGATCATTTTTAATACAATAAGTCAAAGTCTTTTTAGGTCTACCTCTGCCTTTCTTAACACAAGTCGAATCTGAAACATCTACTCTCCTAATCGGATCATCAGATTGTCGATGTTTAACGTGACCAAACTATCTAAGACGACTTTCTCTAATTTTGTCCATGACATGAGCTACACCAACCCTATCACAGATATATTTATTTCGAATTTTGTCTCTAAGTGTAAAGCCACACATCCACCTAACCATTCTCATCTCGGCAACATTAAACTTGTTTATGCTTCTCTTTTAAAGGCCAACATTCAGCGCCATATAGCATTGCAGGTCTCACCACCGTCATATAAAGTTATTATGCTTCTCTTTTAAAGGCCAACATTCAGCGACATAAAGCATTGCAGGTCTCACCACTCCTTTCAGTCTAAGCGGTACTTTTCTATCACACAAAAGGCCCGAAGCATTCCTCCACTTCAGCCAACCAACTTGAATTCTACTATTAACATCCCCATTTATATCACCATCGCTTTGAACAACAGACCCAAAATATCTAAATCGTTCACACCTTTTAATAATTTGATCACCCAAAGTCACACTTCTGTCACTTAAATCGTTCACACCTTTTAATAATTTGATCACCCAAAGTCACACCTTCTGTCACTAGAGCTACTAACCAACTTGAATTCTACTATTAACATCCCCATCTATATCACCATGGCTTTGAACAACGGACCCAAGATATCTAAATCATTCACACTTTTAATAATTTGATCACCCAAAGTCACACTTTTGTCACTAGAGCTATTACTACTAAAATTACATTGAATGTATTCAAATAATTTGATCACCCAAAGTCACACTTCTGTCACTAGAGCTATTACTACTAAAATTACATTCGATGTATTCAGTTTAATTCTACTTAAATGAAGGCCTTTAGATTCCAATGTAGACCTCCATAATTCAAGTTTTTCCTGGGCTTTTTCTCTTGTTTTATCCACGAGAAGGATAACATTAGCAAAAAGCATACACACTGAATGGAATGTACCACCATCTTATAAAAAAGAATAATCATCATCATTCGAATAATCCCAACTTAATAATAAAGACTTAAAAGAGAATCTATTTTTGAGCGAAAAAAATCATCTCTTTATACCATCAATCTTTCAGATTGTAAATCCAAATCTAATAAGGATCTAAGATGTTTAGCCACCAATGGAATGAATAAAAATCAAATTTTAGTAACGCTTATAATTGCAAGAGCAAAAACAAAAGCTGATGAAAAGAAAACCCCAGACTAATAATATTAGTAGAAATTACAAACATACCAACATTTTGAAAACATATAATTGTTCAATTCATTTCATTTCAATACTTAAAAATTACACATTTATCAACTTCATTTAGCAGATATTGTCGGATGAATATGTTATGAAAAGTAATAACTCTAAAACATGTATATTAGGAAGCTTGATATTAGGCAATGTATCTAGAGGAGATCTAATAATAGAATTTTTTTTTATATTAGAGAAACTTTTAATCTATAAGGATGGAAGTGTATATAAATATTTAACATATATTTTCAATTGAGAATAAGAAAAGCAGCTACTTTCCTTTACAACATGGTACTGTTGAGGATGCAATTAATCATGTATCGGTTCTTTGCTCAGGTTTACGAAAGCAATTCAATAGATATAATCAAGGAGGTTAGAATGGATTGATGGTACCTTTAGAACCTCATTTGTTTGTGAGGAGTTTTAAAACTAATTTTCTAAAAGTTCGCAAACCCAATTGCTCAACATTTTTTTTCTATTTTTTTAAGCATATCATTAAGTGTTTGTTACGGATCAATTTTATTTTTTGTTTTTGTTTATATTTTTTCCTTCGATTTAAAAAACATGTTTATTTAATATGTTTTTAACACGATTTTATTTTTTAGTTCTAAAAATAAATAAATATATTTTTAAAAGCACTCAAAATAACTTTTAGGTGTTTTGAGTGTTTTCACAATCAAATATAGCAAACATGTTTTGTTTCAAATCAAAACATAAAAAAAAAAAAAATAAATAAATAAAAAATAAAAGCGATCCCAAAAGGCCCCTACATGTACTTGATACATCCCTAAAAAATTATTTTAATCATGCACAAATCTTGATGCATATTTTGACCAAAAGCTCTAAATAATTAATTACTTATACTACAATTCAAATGACGTGTTTAATAAGGTGAATCAGATGACATTAAAACATAGCTTGATCTGAGTCCGAGTGAGCCCACATCAAGCACTTCTTAAAAGCATAGTAAGAATCATTGAGATATATTTTAAAAGACCAAATGATCTCCAAATCTAACAAGTATATAGTTAAAACAAACATCTCGACAAGTCAAATCCATTGAGCCCAATATCGTTTAATTATGACACCACTAAGGCACTCAAGTGTCGCTAAAGGAAACATTTTGGGTTGCCCTATGGAGAGGTCTGAATTCTAACAATATTTATAGAGTATATCACTACCAAAATTTATAAATAGAGTCCCACAGTTTTCATGAAATGAGGGAAGAGAAGAATAAATGAGCTCCAAGGTCATGATATTTCTCGAGCTCCACCACCACTAGACCATCATCGTCGACTCCCCGCCATCATCAGACAACAGTTGCCCGACCACCATTGTCATCTCTACCAGATCACCGCAGTTGATCCAAGGCTGTCATCGGACCACCATTGCCCAGTCACCACTGACATCATTGTTGTATCACAGTCGCCGAGTTGTTGTCATCGCTAGACAACTGCTGCACGACCATTGCATTCACCATTTCCATATTACTGTTGTCTGGCCACCACCCGACAGTCGAACCACTATCGTCGAGTCGGCATCATAGTCAGGCCATCGTTGCTCGGCCACCATTGTCATCGTAATTGGACCACCGTCGTTTGGTTGCCTTTGCCACCGAACCATTGTTGATCAATCATCACCTTTATTGTCACTAAACCACCACAGTTGAGTCGCTGCTACTATCAAACCACCGTTGCCCAGCAATCGCCATAGGATCGCCGTTGTCAGGCTGCCACTACCTACGAAGCTGGCATCATATTTTTTTGATACACATCTATCATTGGTTACTCTTCACAATAGCCGAGTTGTAGTCACTTCCCCAACATATCCCGCAACTCTCATCGTGGCGCCTCATGATTTTTACTTGTTTAACACATAAAAATTTCAGTTATTCTTACAGTTAGTTTTTTTAAAATATATATGTCGGATCTTCGTACAATACTAGCACGTTAATATATCGCTCTACCGCCCCAAACTTACTGGCACTCAAAAGTAATTATTTGCATTGCAAACCATTAAAAACTGGAAGTACTTCATTCAAATGGATTCAAGCTCTGTCGCAAGTGATGCATGACACAGTGTCTTGAAAACAAATTTTCCAATTACAAATTACAGTGCCTGGAGAAAAGTATACGCTTTGTTAACAAAAATTTTAAAAAAATAATAATAATGAAAGAAAAATAAATTAAAAGACCTAATAATTCAATAAGCTAACTCCCTTAACTTTTCAATGTCGATCCAACTGCCCATCAAGAACATTCACTACCAAAATTAAAGAAAAAAGAAAGAGGTAAAATACAAAAACAGCGCAACGAAACACACCGCTCAATACAATGGCCTTTACATCATTCCTGCTCATCGCCTCGGCATATTTTTCTTTCAGTCCAGCAATAACTACAAGGCCAGAAAGAGCGATTCAGACAGCAAGATAATTTCATCAACTCGTCCAACTACTGATTTGAAAACGATATCAACAAAAAAAAAATCACATTCAAATTAATGGAAAGCAGAGAAGAGCCGCAGAAGCAGAACTGGAAGGAGTGAGCGAATTGACGGGAGGGTTTGACATCGTGATGACGGCCACACCATCGCTGCCAACGTCAATAAGAACCCGACTGCTCGCCATTCTCGCGAAATTAGGGTTTGAAGCTCCTTGCCCACCTTAAGAAAGATCGCCGGCCCCTGTAGGGCTGTCGATAATTTAGCTCGCTGGTTAGCCGGCGATGCAAACAACGGCATTTAGCAGCCGAATATAGGCAAATTTTTGCCGTTCTTTTTAAAATTAATTAAATAATTACATAATTATTATTATTCTTTATTATATTGGTTTTCAATGTTGTGGTGCGGTAAAAAAAGAGACTTTTTTTTTTTTCTATGCGTACTCCTGACATAGTTCTACGTGCGTCAGAGTATATTCTTGAATTATTTTCAGGTTATTTCTGGGTTATTTTAAATAATCTCGAAATAACCCAGAAAGAACCTGCGGTCTTTATTTTTTAGTTATTTATGTGTTATTTCGAGATTATTAAAAATAACTTAGAAATAACCTGAAAATAACTCAGGAATAATATGCACCGCATGTAGAGGTACGTCAGGTGTCCGGATAGAAAATACGCGCAAAAAGAAGAAAGCAGATCAGCAGTAGGAACATCCGATGGTTAACCACTCGGGGCCACAATCTAAATACACCTAATCAGGTGACGTGGCGTGTCTTGGTTAGGTGTTGTGGATGTCCGCACTTCAGAGTAGAGAAAATAGAAATCACCTTGATGAGTCTCCTTCCCTATACTTACTAGAAAATTAAAAAAAAAAGTTTCTCAATTTTTGAAATTGACGAGCAGAACGGCAAAATAAAAAAATGGCCATTATTCTTTTTTTAATTCTTGGTTGACAAATATTCAAATTTTGATACTCTATAGATGAGAGTTTTGATTGTATGGGAACAGTGATCAATTTTAGTGTGAATTGTTTGTAAGGGAACCCTGTCTTGTAGACTTAATTTTTTAATTAATACATGAGCTTAACAAAATAATTTAATTAGTATCTAATTAATTATATTAATTTTGATTAAATTTACTAAATTAAGTTACATCTAATACTTAAACTATGCTTATGTCATGAACATTAAATATTTAGGGCTGCTTGATCTACCAAAAAAACCAATGAATTGTATTTGTTTTGCATGAGTTTCAAGAATTTTAGCATTTCAACCATTAGAATTCCAAATATGATGTAAAATATGATCAAATATATAATGCATTCTATAGTTCATCTTATATGTATCTGGAATTTAATTGATTTGGTCTATTTCTAAACTCACACATCTACGTAACGTGTTGTTGTCAGTTGTTAGTCATCCTTCGCTAACCAGCCAAAACCTCCACCAGTCAGCACCGCCTCCCGTCCATTGCCAACCAATACATTACTTTTAAAAATACATTATTTTCATTTTTTACTTCAAACCAAGCAAAAAAAAATGAAATCATTAATTTATTTTTATATTGAACCAAACAACTCCAAAATATTCCAAATACAGTATATTACACATGCATTACATTCATTTTATATAGTTATGCTCAATTAAAATTTAGTGGTGAGATAAAAAAATTAATAAAATGTTTGACCAAGGTTTGTTACAGTATATATTACTAACATTAAATATATAATTAATTATGCTCAAATTAAATATGACTATGAGATAAGAAAGAGAAAAAAGAGAGAAAATTTTGTTATGTTGAACTCAATTTGAATTCGTAGAAAAATATATCTTACTAATTAAATAAACCTTTACACAAAAGAAAACTTAACCCAGTTCGATTACAGCCTTAATTACGAGAAAAATTTGTGTGCGTAAGACGTTTGCAGAGTTGCGTACATCGGAAGTTAATCAGAGGGTATTGGAGGGTTATGTCCGCGTTATATCCCCGGTAACATCTTTGTAACCTACCTATAACCCTTCAATACCCGACGTACGCAGCTCTGCAAACATCTTAAGTACGCAGATTTTTCTCCTTAATTACAGAGCATTAGAATAAATATATAGTTTCGTAGCTGTGTGGACAATAGAAAATCTATAAAATAAGTTACCGCAGAAAGTGTTTTATACATGTTTATATATACAATAAATAAAGATGAATATTACAAATTTACACAATCTAACTCCATCCGGCGTTATTACACAATTCTTAAGCATTTGCATATTTAACCTCTAAACTTTTATATTTACATGACACTCAAAATTTTCAACATTACATTAAAAATATCACTATTATTAAGGATTTGCTTGAGACAATTATTTATTTATTTATTCTTAAAACATATTTATTTGACATATTTTGATTTTTTTTATATTTTTTATTTAAAAAAATTTATCATTAAAAAATATATCTTATTTTAAACTAAAACAAAAATTAAAATAAAAGTAATCCCAAAAGACCCTTAACTTTTCTAAGAGTGTAAATAAATAAATATTGTGCTGTGTAACTTTTCTTAAAAGCAATACAACTCAACCTTTTACTCGAGTTTGAGAGTCTGACCTGAGAAAAAAATATTACATTCAGGGCGGGAACATAAACTACGTCCGGACAACCGCTGCTATCCACCTGAAGAAGCGAAAGAGAAATTAAAAAAAAAAATCCTCTGATAAATCACAGACGTTGTCCGGACGCAGCTTGTGTTCAGATTCCAAACATATTTTTCCCTTGACGCAAACTATTTGACTCTTATAATAGTTACAAACCAATAAATGACAACAAAATTATCAAGATATCAAGATAAGTTTGTTGGAATGGGAGGACTGATGATCATAATGGCAAAATATATACTTGAAAAGAATATATTTTCCCCAAAATAAATAAATAAATAAATAATAAAGATTTTTTTTTTTTAGCAGGCCACCTTTTGTATCCTCTTTTCTTTAAAAGCCCTCAAAAGTCTCTCTCTCTCTCTCTCTTCTCATCCCAATATTCTTGAGACAAATTTTTCTAAGGGAATTCACCAACACACCACACAATTCTACAGNGTGTTCAGATTCCAAACATATTTTTCCCTTGACGCAAACTATTTGACTCTTATAATAGTTACAAACCAATAAGCCTCATGACAACAAAATTATCAAGATATCAAGATAAGTTTATGTTGGAATGGGAGGACTGATAATCATAATTGCAAAATATATACTTGAAAAGAATATATTTTCCCCAAAATAAATAAATAGATAAATAATAAAGATTAAATTTTTTTTTAGCAGGCCACCTTTTGTACCCTTTTTTCTTTAAAAGCCCTCTCTCTCTCTCTCTCTCTCTCTCTCTCTCTCTCATGCCAATATTCTCGAGACAAATTTTTCTGGAGGCATTCACCAACACACCACACAATTCTACAGTATTAAGTATATAACACCTAAATATCCATATTTACAAGCATATCACTCAAATCTTTAACTCTGCATCTAAAATACAACCATCACTATCTTTTTAAAGGTTAAATACAAATTTTCATGCATAGTTACAACAAATTGTTAANATTCTACAGTATTTAAATATATAACACCTAAATATCCATATTTACAAGCATATCACTCAAATCTTTAACTCCGCATCTAACCATATAACCATCACTATCTTGTTAAAGGTTAAATACAAACTTTCATGCATAGTTACATACATCAAAGTGTTATNTAAATAATCCCACAGTTTTCATGAAATGAGGGAAGAGAAGACTGAATGAGCTCCAAGGTCTTGATATTTCTCAAGCTCCACCACCACTGAACCATCATTGTCGACTCCCCACCATTCTCAGACAACTGTTGCCCGACCACCATCGACATCTCTACCAGAGCACCGCAGTTGATCCAAGGCTATCATCGGACTACCGTTGCCCAGCCACCATTGACATCATTGTTGTACCACAGTCGCCGAGTTGCTGTCATCGCTAGACAACTGTTGCACCACCACTGCATTCACCATTGCCATACTACCATTGTCTGGCCACCACCCGACAGTCAAACCACTGTCATCGAGCCGGCATCATAGTCAGGCCATCGTTGCTCGGCCACGATTGTCATCGTAATTGGACCACAACCGTTTGGTCGCCTCTACCACCGAACCATTGTTGATCAGCCATCACCTTTATTGTCACTGAACCACCACAGTTGGGTCGCTGCTAATATCAGACCACAGTTGCCCAGCAATGGAGGCTGGATCGCCGCTGTCAGGCTGCCACTACTTACGAAGCTGGCATCATATTTTTTTGATACACGACATCTATCATTGGTTACTCTTCACAACAGCCAAGTTGTAGTCACTTCCCCAACATACCCCGCAACTCTCATCGTGGCGCCTCATGATTTTTACTTGTTTAAATTCTCCACATAAAAATTTCAGTTATTCTTTTAGTCAATTTTTTTTAAATATGTGTGTCGGATCTTCGTACAATACTAGCACCTTAATATATCGTTCAACCGCCGCAAACTTACCGGCACACAAAAATAATTATTTGCATTGCAAACCATTAAAAACTGGAAGTACTGCATTCAAATGCATGATACAGTGTCTTGAAAACAAAATTTCCAATTACAAATTACAGTGCCTGGAGAAAAGTATACCCTTTGTTAACAAAAATATTAAAAAAATAATAATAATGAAAGAAAAATAAATTAAAAGACCTAATAATTCAATAAGCTAACTAACTCCCTTAACTTTTCAATGTCGATCCAACTGCCCCTCAAGAACATGCACTACCAAAATTAAAGAAAATAGAAAGAGGTAAAATACAAAAACAGCGCAACGAAACACACCGCTTAATACAATGGCCTTTACATCATTCCTGCTCATCGCCTCAGCATATTTTTCCTTCAGTTCAGCAATAACTACAAGGCCGGAAAGAGCGATTCAGACAGCAAGATAATTTCATCAACTCGTCCCACTACTGATTTGAAAACGATATCAACAAAAAATAAAAAATAAAAAAAAAATCACATTCAAATTAATGGAAAAGCAGAGAAGAGCCGCAGAAGCAGTACTGGAAGGAGTGATCGCATTGACGGGAGGGTTTGACATCGTGATGACGGCCACACCATCGCTGCCAAAGTCAATAAGAANGAGCGATTCAGACAGCAAGATAATTTCATCAACTCGTCCAACTACTGATTTGAAAACGATATCAACAAAAAATAAAAAATAAAAAAAAATCACATTCAAATTAATGGAAAAGCAGAGAAGAGCCGCAGAAGCAATACTGGAAGGAGTGAGCGCATTGACGGGAGGGTTTGACATCGTGATGACGGCCACACCATCGCTGCCAACGTCAATAAGAACCCGACTGCTCGCCATGCTCGCGAAATTAGGGTTTGAAGCTCCTTGCCCACCTTATGAAAGCTCGCCGGCCGCCAATACCTGTAGGGCTGTCGATAATTCAGCTCGCTGGTTAGCCGGCGATGCAAACAATGGTTTTTAGCAGCCGAATATAGGCAAATTTTTGCTGTTCTTTTTAAAATTAATTAAATAATTACATAATTAATATTATTCTTTATTATATTGGTTTTCAATGTTGTGGTATGGTCAAAAAGGAAGAGAGCAAATCGGTAGCGACATTCGATGGTTAACTGCCGGCCGTCACAATCTAAATACACCTAATCAGGTGATGTGATGTGACGTGTCGTGTTTGGCTGTCTGGACATGCGGATGTTCGTACTTCGGAGTAGAGAAAATAGAAATCAACTTGATATGTCTCCTTCCCTATACTTATTAGAAAATAAAAAAAAATAAAAAAAAGAGTTTCTCAATTTTTGAGATCAACGAGCAGAATGACAAAATAAAGGAAGGTACATTATTATTATTTTTCTAATTATTGGTTGACAAATATCCAAATTTTGATACTCCATAGATGAGAGTCTTGATTGTATGGGAACAGTGATCAATTTTAGTGTGAATTGTTTGTAAGGGAACCCTGCCTTGTAGACTTACTTTTTAATTAATACATGAGTTTAACAAAATAATTTAATTAGTATCTAATTAATTATATTAATTTTGATTCAATTTATTAAATTAAGTTACATCTAATACTTAAACTATCTTTGTCATGAACATTAAATATTTAGGGTTGCTTGATCTACAAAAAAAAAAACCAATGAATTGTATTTGTTTTGCACGAGTTTTAAGAATTTTAGCATTTCATCCATTAGAATTCCAAATATGATGTAAAATATGATCAAATATGGAATACATTCTATAGTTCATCTTATTATATGTATTTGGAATTCAATCGATTTGGCCTATTTCTTAATTCACACATCTATGTAAGCCATCCTTCGCGAACCAACCAATGCCTCCACCAATCACCACCGCCCCCCGTCCATTGCCAACTAATACATTACGTTTAAAAATACATTATTTTCATTTTTTACTTCAAACCAAGCAATAAAAAATGAAATCATTAATTTATTTTTATATTGAACCAAACAACTCCAAAATATTTCAAATACAAGCATTACATTCATTTTATATAGTTATGCTCAATTAAAACTTAGTGGTAAGATAAAAAAATTAATAAAATGTTTGACCAAGATTTGTTACAATATATATTAGTAACATTAAATATATAATTAATTATGCTCAAATTAAATATGACTATGAGATAAGAAATAGAAAAAAATAGACGGAAATTTGTTATGTTGAACTCAATCTGAATTCGTAGAAAAATATATACTAATAATTAAATGAGTCTTTACACAAAAGAAAACTTAACCCAATTCGATTACAGCCTTAATTACGATAAAAATTTGTGTACGTAAGACGTTTGCAGAACTGCATACATCAAAAGTTATTTAGAGGGTATTGGGGGGTTATATCCGCGTTATACCCCCCCGCTAACATCTATGTAACCTAACTATAACCCTTCAAACCACCAATGTACGCAGCTCTATGAACATCTTACGTACGCAAATTTTTCTCCTTAATTACATAGCATTAGAATAAACATATAGTTTTGTAGCAGTGTGGACAATAGAAAATCTATAAAATAAGTTACAGCAGAAAGTATTTTATACATGTTTATAAATACAATAAATAAAGATGAATAGTAGAAATGTAGACAATCTAACTCCATCCGGCGTTATTACACAACACACCAAACAATTCTACACTATTTAAATATATAACACCTAAATATCCATATTTACAAGCATATCACTCAAATCTTTAACTCCACATCTAAAATATAACCATCACCATCTATTTAAGGTTAAATACAAATTTTCATGCATAGTTACATACAACAAAGTGTTATGAGTGTAACTATAAAACTTTGGGGGTTAGATATATAAATACAAAAGAATTGTGGGATATATATATTCCCAAGGAATAAAATTTGATATTTTGTTGCAGTAAAAAGTAAAAAATAAAAAATAAAGAAAAACGGAATAAAAAGAAGCAAAATCACATTTGAACACGAAAACCTGAACCAAACCATGAAAATAGAAGTTGGAAGAATCAGAAATCAGACAGGCTTACAGGTTTATCAAATCAATGACAGAAAGTTCCTTCGCTTCAAGTAGTCTTCAGTAACNTGAAAATAGAAGTTGGAAGAATCAGAAATCAGACAAGCTTACAGGTTTATCAAATCAATGACAGAAAGTTCCTTCGCTTTAAGTAGTCTTCAGTAACAACAACAGCAGTTGGAAACAGTTCTCTGATATTTTACATGTGGAATTCTTCATAAATAGACAGGAAAATTCAACCCTTCTTTGGCATGGCGGCAAGCCTTGTGTACATCCTTGCCATCGATTGGTATCCCCTAGTATCGCCAGATCGAAGGAGATTGCCTGTTTAAGAGATAGAGAGAGAGAGAGTCATGATGTGAAGGAGAGAATTATGTTTTATCACAGGCTTGGCAGACAGATTTCTACATGAGACCACAAACTTCCAAAAATTGAATGCTTGCCTAGAAAGACATAGTAAAACAGAACCATGATGTCGCTTAACCCGAAAAAACAAGGGAATTAGGTGGTATGTATGTAAATGCCCTTTATAAGGAAGATTTACATACATGCCACTCGTTTCATATGAATTTAAATATCTAATGTTAAAACAAATTTTTACATACATGTCAATTCATGAAAAAGATGTATTTTGTTTAAAATTAAACTTGGTTTTAGCACATATGAAATTGGGATTTAATTGAGCCCATAATCTAGAATAGTCTTTAAGAAATTCTAGAGACTCTTTTTATGAAGAAAGTTTTAGAGAATTCTAGAGACATTCTAAAAGAATAATTTAGAAAATTCTAAAGGATGTAATTAATCTTTTTTGTAATATAAGATAGAAAAATATTCTAGAGAGTAAATAGTAACCATATGATTGAAATATATTGGCATGATCATAATGGGTGTCACTATTATTAATAGGTGTGATGTGTTTAGATGATGAGTTTTGATGCCATAAGATCCTTTCTAGAGAGATAATAAGTAACGGTATGATTCCCTTTCAAGTCCCATCGTTCAACAATAGCAACTATGACAATTTGAGCAACAAAATGAAGGCTTTTCTTGGAGCACGAGATGTATGAGAGATGGTAGAGAGAGGTACAACGAGCCACAAGATGAGTCAAGCTATCCCAAACTCAAAAGAATAGTCTAAGAGATTCGAGGAAGAAAGACAAGAAGGTTCTCTATCTAACCTATCAAGAATTAGACGATGATGTTTTTTAGAAGATTTCTAGTGTGAAGTTTGCCAAAGAGGCACAGGAGAAGCTTCATACCTCCTATAAATTAAGTGGGGCAAGTCAAGTAGGTGTGCCTACAAATATTAAGAGATGAGTTCAAAGCCTTACATATGAAAGAATCTGAAGCCGTCTCTGACTAATTTACTAGTCTTGACAGTTTCTAATCAGCAAAAGAGAAATGGAGAGAAGCTAGAAGATGTAAGGGTTATGGAGGAAAATACCTCTATCTTTAGATCCAAAATTCGATCATATTGTTGCCATCATTAAAGAAATTGAAGACTTGCAAACTATAACAACTGAGAAGCTTCTAGGTTCCTTACAAGCCTATGAAGAAAAGAAAAATAAGAAATAAGGAATCACAGAACACATCCTGAAGACGCAACTTAATTTAACTAAAGAAAAGAGACTTGAGTACAATAGAAGTCAATAAGGAACAGATCGCGGTCAAGAACAATGTCGTGGTCATGGAAATGGATGAAGTTGGAGTTCGAATAATGACGACAATAATAATACCAATTTTGAACGAGGAAGATCAAGAGGGTGTGGAAGAGGAAAATCAAGACCAAGGTGCTATAAGTCTTAAATGATATGTTACAATTGTCAATAGTTAAGTCACTATGCTACAAAATGTTGAACTCCCAATAACAATAAAGTTGAGAAAGCTAATTTCGTAAAAGAGAGAAATCAACAAGAAGAATCTTTGCTACAAACATAAGAGGATAACAAAATATGTGAAGATAACACATGGTATTTGGGCACTAAAGCAAACAATCATATGTGTGGGAAAAAAAACATATTCGTGGAGCTTGACAAATCGGTGAGTGTGTCTTTTGAAGATGAGTTCAAAGTAGTTGTGAAAGACAAAGGTAATATCCTTATCTGGCTTAAGAATGGAAAGCACCAATTTATTTCCAAAGTTTATTATGTGCCAAATATAAAAATAGTATCACCTCTTAGAGAAAGGTTATGATATTCATTTGAGAAATAAGAACATTTTTACAAGAGAATATAAGCAGCCTATTTGCAAAGATACAAATGTCAAGAAATATAATGTTCTTGCTCAATATTTAAAATGATATTTTTGAATGTCTCAAAGCCTGTTACAAAGACCAATATATGGCTCTGGTCCAGTCTAGGCATCTTAATTTTGTGGTGATAGAAATTTGACATCTATGATAATAATTTATTTGAAAACTTTCAAATTATTGAATAGTGAAAATCAAGATTTTCTTGTTGAGACAACAGATATCTCTAGCTATGTAATGCATTTGAGTGATATTCCAATATTAAGAGAATATCTAAAAGTTTTTCTTGATGATTTACCAGGACTATCACCAATGTGAGAGATTGATTATACTATTGAGCACTTCTCAGATTCTAAGCTTATATCTAAGGCACTCAACATAATGACAGTTAAGGAGTTGCAAGTGTTGAAGAGTCAATTGCGGGAGTTACTAGATAAGGGATTCATCAGAACTAGCACATCTCCTTGGAGAGCTCCAGTGTTATTTGTGAAGAAGGATGAGAGCTTCAGAATGTGCATTGACTTCAGAAAGTTGAATAAGCTTACAGTTAAAAAAAAATATCCACTGGCGATGATTGATAACTTGTTTGATCAAATGGAAGGGGCAGTAGCTGAATAAGCTTACAATTAAAAACAAATATTCACTACCGAGCATTGACTTCAGGGAGTTGAATAAGGGTATAGTTAAAGAGTTGTGCAAGTTGAAGAGTCAATTGCAGAAGTTGTTAGATAAGGGGTTTATCAGACCTAACACATCACCTTGGGAAGCTCCAGTATTATTCGTGAAGAAGGATGAGAGCTTCAGAATGTGCATTGACTTCGAGGAGTTGAATACGCTTACAGTTAAAAACAAATATCCACTAACGATGATTGATAACTTGTTTGATCAATTGTAATGAGCTTTTGTATTTTCAAAGATTGTTCTCAAGTAGGGCTATCACCAGTTGAAGATTACAAAGAAAGACAGCTTTAATGACGAGATATAGGCACTATGAATTTGTGGTGATGCCATTTAGGTTGACCAGCACTCCAACGATTTTTATGGATCTGATGAAGCAATTTTTAGATACCTCTATAATTTACTTTATAGATGATTTCCTATTGTATTCAAGCGAAGAAGCCAACCAAAAAGATAATATGCATGTTATTTTGCAAGTTTTGAAACATAATACACGATATACTCAATTTTCTAAATATGAAAATTGGCTTAAAAGTGTGGCTTGTCTTGGGCATATAATCAGCAGAGATGACATAGATGTAGATTAGAATAATATCAAGATGATCGTAGTTTGGCCAAGGCCTACTGTTGTTACTAAGGTCAGAAGTTTTCTAGGTTTAACCGATTATTTTAGGAGATTTTTAGAAAATTTTTCACAGATTGTTGTCATTATTAAGATCTACTCAGAAAACAGTGAAGTTTGAATGATTAGATTATTGTGAGGAGACTTTTTAGAAGTTGAATACATGTTTAATATCTGCTCTAGTATTGATTATTCCTTTAGATTCATATGAGTTTCAAATTTTCAGCGACGCATCTTTAAAGAATTTGAGTTGTGTACTTCCGCAACATGGAAATGTCATTGCCCATGCTTCAAGTCAATTGAAGGATCATGAAAGAAATCATCCCACGCATGATTTGGAGCTTGCAACATTTGTGTTTGCACTTAAGATATGCACTGTCTGTATAGAGCTAAATGTTAGGTATTCATTGATCATTGGAGTTTGAAGTACATCTTTACTCAGAAAGAGATGAATTTGGGGCAGAGAAGATGACTGAGTTTATTAAAGACCGTGATTTGAAAATTCAGTACCATCAAAGAAAGCAAATGAGGTTGCAAATGCCCTGATTAAGAATGCTTCAGTTGCAACCCTTATCAATTCGTGAGTGGAAATGAGAAGATTGATATGGACTTTTTGATTGGGTTGTCTAAATCAAGTTAGGGACGTGATGCTATTTGGTTAATTGTTGGAAAATTAACTAAGTCTGCTCATTTCTTGTGTATTAGACAGACAGATTCAACTGAGAGATTAGTTACA
This sequence comes from Phalaenopsis hybrid cultivar, assembly GCA_002079205.1. NCBI lineage: Eukaryota > Viridiplantae > Streptophyta > Magnoliopsida > Asparagales > Orchidaceae > Phalaenopsis > Phalaenopsis hybrid cultivar. The sequence continues at coordinate 102,920 of JXCR01146924.1, read as the reverse complement.
TTATGTGGATCAAACTGTGAGATTATATGGAGTGTTAAGTTTATTGTCCCCAACAATGATGACGAATTTTTACTTCAGATTGTGAAAAAAGATTCAGGAAGCTTTGGACACTAGATTGACTTTCAATACAACATTTCACTATCAAATAAATGACTAGTCAAAAAGGACTATTCAAATTTTGGAGGATCTACTGACGTTATGTGTCCTTGACTTTTGTAGAGGATGGAAATCACATATAGCTTTAGTAGAATTCACTTACAATAACGTTTATCAGTCTATATTGGGATGGCTTCATATGAAGCTCTGTATAGAAGACAGTGTATGACACATTATGTTGGGTTGAAGCAGACGAACGAAAGATTATTGGAGATGACTTGGTTGATGATGCTACTGAAAGATTAGACTGATCAAAGAAGATTAAATGCGGAGCAAAAGGGTGTGCAACGTTTTGGGAAGATAGGAAAACTGAGTTTATCCAATGAGATTGTGGTTAATATTGGAAGAGAGTTACAAATTGGTCTTACCAGCTTATATGTAATGAGTACATAATGTTTTCCACATTTCTTCACTTAGAAAGTAAATTGCAGATGAATCAAGTAAGGTGATAGCAGACTAAGTTGATAAACAACCTGAATTGACTTATGTTGAGGTGCTTGAAAGGATACTGGATTATGATGTTAAGAAATTGCGTGATAGTGAGATTACATTTATGAAGATTTTACAGAAGCATGGATTAGAGAAGAATCATATTTGGGAGAAAGTTTTTGATATGCAAGAAGAAATCCACAGTTTTTTATTTGAGGTGAATTTGCATTTGCATTAAATGTTTTCAAAATTTCAAAGAAGAAATTTTATAAGGTGGGGAGATCGTAATAGCTTAAATAAAATTAATAAATAAATAAATAAAAATTGATTCTTAATAACCATCAAGCGATTCATTGAAGTGAAGACTAAGGACGGAACGAACGGAGTCCAAATCTTCGTATCAGTTAATAGAGTGAGAGTTCAAGAAAGACAAAGCATGGAGTCGTGCCCTAGCCACGCTAAGAGAAAGGAGGAAGAAGAGGAAGAATTGAAGCATTCATCGAGAAGCTTAGCATCAAACACCACTGTCGAGCCGACTGTCTCGTCTGCGAGTGAAGGAAGACGATAGGAGAAGAACCAAAAGGAGGAAGGTTCATGCAATTTTTCCTTGTCTTGTGATACTTACCACACTCGATTGGCAACAAGCGATAGATAAAGGAAGGAGGAACGACTCCACGCGAAGGCTTGAGCTAAGAGAGAGGTGAGCCTCGTGTGTAATATCATTGTGGTGTTGAGCCCTAACCGAAGGAGGAATAGAAGCCCAAAATGGAACGAGTAAGAGAAGACGACGCCGTGTGCATGCGGTGCTGGGTTGAACCACAACTGAAGGCAAAGGGGGCAGAAGGGAAGCTCGTGCGTGCGTGAAGGCTCTATGTGGGGCTTGCGTGCACGTTAGGGCAATCAAGCGATTAAAAGGGTAAAAATTAGGAGTTTTGTCGTAATTTATTCAATGAATTATATGCATATTATTTAAGTGTTAATAGTAGATGTACTTGAAATTAGGATGTAATTGAAGGGAGAAATTGTTTCAAGATCGAGGGGCGAATCACCCTAAAAGAGNCGGAACGAACGGAGTCCAAATCTTCGTATCAGTTAATAGAGTGAGAGTTCAAGAAAGACAAAGCATGGAGTCATGCCCTAGCCAAGCTAAGAGAAAGGAGGAAGAAGAGGAAGAATTGAAGCATTCATGTAAGGTGATAGCAGACTAAGTTGATAAACAACCTAAATTGACTTATGTTGAGGTGCTTGAAAGGATACTGGATTATGATGTAAAGAAATTGCGTGATAGGGAGATTACATTTATGAAGATTTTACAGAAGCATGGATTAGAGAAGAATCATATTTGGGAGAAAGTTTTTGATATGCAAGAAGAAATCCACAGTTTTTTATTTGAGGTGAATTTGCTTTTGCATTAAATGTTTTCAAAATTTCAAAGAAGAAATTTTATAAGGTGGGGAGATCGTAATAGCTTAAATAAAATTAATAAATAAATAAATAAAAATTGATTCTTAATAACCATCAAGCGATTCATTGAAGTGAAGACTAAGGACGGAACGAACGGAGTCCAAATCTTCGTATCAGTTAATAGAGTGAGAGTTCAAGAAAGACAAAGCATGGAGTCATGCCCTAGCCAAGCTAAGAGAAAGGAGGAAGAAGAGGAAGAATTGAAGCATTCATGTAAGGTGATAGCAGACTAAGTTGATAAACAACCTAAATTGACTTATGTTGAGGTGCTTGAAAGGATACTGGATTATGATGTAAAGAAATTGCGTGATAGGGAGATTACATTTATGAAGATTTTACAGAAGCATGGATTAGAGAAGAATCATATTTGGGAGAAAGTTTTTGATATGCAAGAAGAAATCCACAGTTTTTTATTTGAGGTGAATTTGCTTTTGCATTAAATGTTTTCAAAATTTCAAAGAAGAAATTTTATAAGGTGGGGAGATCGTAATAGCTTAAATAAAATTAATAAATAAATAAATAAAAATTGATTCTTAATAACCATCAAGCGATTCATTGAAGTGAAGACTAAGGACGGAACGAACGGAGTCCAAATCTTCGTATCAGTTAATAGAGTGAGAGTTCAAGAAAGACAAAGCATGGAGTCATGCCCTAGCCAAGCTAAGAGAAAGGAGGAAGAAGAGGAAGAATTGAAGCATTCATGTAAGGTGATAGCAGACTAAGTTGATAAACAACCTAAATTGACTTATGTTGAGGTGCTTGAAAGGATACTGGATTATGATGTAAAGAAATTGCGTGATAGGGAGATTACATTTATGAAGATTTTACAGAAGCATGGATTAGAGAAGAATCATATTTGGGAGAAAGTTTTTGATATGCAAGAAGAAATCCACAGTTTTTTATTTGAGGTGAATTTGCTTTTGCATTAAATGTTTTCAAAATTTCAAAGAAGAAATTTTATAAGGTGGGGAGATCGTAATAGCTTAAATAAAATTAATAAATAAATAAATAAAAATTGATTCTTAATAACCATCAAGCGATTCATTGAAGTGAAGACTAAGGACGGAACGAACGGAGTCCAAATCTTCGTATCAGTTAATAGAGTGAGAGTTCAAGAAAGACAAAGCATGGAGTCATGCCCTAGCCAAGCTAAGAGAAAGGAGGAAGAAGAGGAAGAATTGAAGCATTCATGTAAGGTGATAGCAGACTAAGTTGATAAACAACCTAAATTGACTTATGTTGAGGTGCTTGAAAGGATACTGGATTATGATGTAAAGAAATTGCGTGATAGGGAGATTACATTTATGAAGATTTTACAGAAGCATGGATTAGAGAAGAATCATATTTGGGAGAAAGTTTTTGATATGCAAGAAGAAATCCACAGTTTTTTATTTGAGGTGAATTTGCTTTTGCATTAAATGTTTTCAAAATTTCAAAGAAGAAATTTTATAAGGTGGGGAGATCGTAATAGCTTAAATAAAATTAATAAATAAATAAATAAAAATTGATTCTTAATAACCATCAAGCGATTCATTGAAGTGAAGACTAAGGACGGAACGAACGGAGTCCAAATCTTCGTATCAGTTAATAGAGTGAGAGTTCAAGAAAGACAAAGCATGGAGTCATGCCCTAGCCAAGCTAAGAGAAAGGAGGAAGAAGAGGAAGAATTGAAGCATTCATGTAAGGTGATAGCAGACTAAGTTGATAAACAACCTAAATTGACTTATGTTGAGGTGCTTGAAAGGATACTGGATTATGATGTAAAGAAATTGCGTGATAGGGAGATTACATTTATGAAGATTTTACAGAAGCATGGATTAGAGAAGAATCATATTTGGGAGAAAGTTTTTGATATGCAAGAAGAAATCCACAGTTTTTTATTTGAGGTGAATTTGCTTTTGCATTAAATGTTTTCAAAATTTCAAAGAAGAAATTTTATAAGGTGGGGAGATCGTAATAGCTTAAATAAAATTAATAAATAAATAAATAAAAATTGATTCTTAATAACCATCAAGCGATTCATTGAAGTGAAGACTAAGGACGGAACGAACGGAGTCCAAATCTTCGTATCAGTTAATAGAGTGAGAGTTCAAGAAAGACAAAGCATGGAGTCATGCCCTAGCCAAGCTAAGAGAAAGGAGGAAGAAGAGGAAGAATTGAAGCATTCATGTAAGGTGATAGCAGACTAAGTTGATAAACAACCTAAATTGACTTATGTTGAGGTGCTTGAAAGGATACTGGATTATGATGTAAAGAAATTGCGTGATAGGGAGATTACATTTATGAAGATTTTACAGAAGCATGGATTAGAGAAGAATCATATTTGGGAGAAAGTTTTTGATATGCAAGAAGAAATCCACAGTTTTTTATTTGAGGTGAATTTGCTTTTGCATTAAATGTTTTCAAAATTTCAAAGAAGAAATTTTATAAGGTGGGGAGATCGTAATAGCTTAAATAAAATTAATAAATAAATAAATAAAAATTGATTCTTAATAACCATCAAGCGATTCATTGAAGTGAAGACTAAGGACGGAACGAACGGAGTCCAAATCTTCGTATCAGTTAATAGAGTGAGAGTTCAAGAAAGACAAAGCATGGAGTCATGCCCTAGCCAAGCTAAGAGAAAGGAGGAAGAAGAGGAAGAATTGAAGCATTCATGTAAGGTGATAGCAGACTAAGTTGATAAACAACCTAAATTGACTTATGTTGAGGTGCTTGAAAGGATACTGGATTATGATGTAAAGAAATTGCGTGATAGGGAGATTACATTTATGAAGATTTTACAGAAGCATGGATTAGAGAAGAATCATATTTGGGAGAAAGTTTTTGATATGCAAGAAGAAATCCACAGTTTTTTATTTGAGGTGAATTTGCTTTTGCATTAAATGTTTTCANGAAGTTAAATGCAAAGTGCGGCAATGGGGAATCAATATCCCATTTTACAGCAATCTAGAAGAAGTGATAGAAGGCATTAATAAATAGGATGGTGACAAGAATAGGCTCATATTCATTCACTGCAAGATCGTATACCAATGTTCGCGGGCTATGAATGCCAAGAAACATGGAAGAATGCACGGCACAGCAACTATTTTGGCCTCTACTGCTCTTGAGGCTCTCACCTCAAACCACAACCTTCAACTCGCGGAGCAATGGGACATTCAGTCTGACCGACCGTTGCAAACCCTTTATTGGTGTCCCCACGGATGGCTTAAAATCAACGTGGATGGGGCATTACTTCCATCTCACGGGTGGTATTGGCTTGGCAATTCTCGATGAAAAGGGCAAACTCTTTATGGCACTAGGAAACTCTATTGAACAGTGGCACAACGCTTAGGTGGAACTCAAGGCAATCCATTCCATCAAACATTTCGTTGAACCATCGATGTCTGAAGTTAATCGAAGGTGACAACAAAAACATCATTTCCTCTCAAACAGCAAGATCGGGGAGCTTGTGGAGAGCAAGGACATGGGATTCTAAAGATTTCACCATCTGAATGTGTTTAGGCAGGTTCTGTTCCAACACATAAATAGGAAAAGAAACATGATGGCACATAATTGTGCCCTTAGGGCCATACACGAAAGTCTTCTTATTAGAAACATAGATAGTTCTCATTTTTTTCTTCATTTTTATTGATTTTGACCAAGCCCACATTTCTGATGGCTGGGTTCTTTTGATTTGTATCGTTTGTACATCCTTTATTTTTATTAATTTGATGCACACCTTTAAGAAAAACATAGGAGGCAAAATCGTTTACACTGGGAATTTTTACCAGATAATTCATTGAATTTATCAATACTGAGAATCAAAACACCAATTTTTATGAGGTACATGTTCTAACGATATTTTGCTATCCATAGTGCTAAATTTCTGCTCCAATCATAGCAAAGACTAAAGGCAATAGGAAACTCTATTGAACATGGATCAAGGGTTTGTACCATTGGATCTATCTATTTGACCCCCTCGAATAACAAAAACTTAAGGCACATGAATCGAGGTTTTGCACTGTTAGATTTATCTCTCTACAACCCTAATAATTTTTTCTTCTTTTTTTTTATTTATTCTCATTTATAATGCCTCTAGGAGTTATATATATACCTCCCCTATTGTACAAAGAGGAAAATAAAATTCTTAAGAACTTTTTCCCATTACTTATTTTTTACATGATACCAGAAAGATGTTAGGGTATTCCTTCAACCTTATTTCTATTATCTAAGGTTAGAGTTTTTAATTACAACCTTATCCCTCTTGTCGAATTTTCCCTTCTATTCATTATGTCGGGCTAAATAGGACACAATGGAGAAAAAGGATTCATGTAGCCATAACCACGTAGTGCGATGAAGGCTTTGTTGTTGTTGTTGTTGTCGTCATTATGTCGGGCTTCTTTAACTTCCCTCTAAAGGAATTGATCATGATTAACAATGAAAATCAGAACAAAGGAGAACTCTGTCTATTTCAGATATCTTATCGCTTGAATGAGAATAATTACCTTAAATGGTCCCAAATTGTGAGGCTTTTCTAAAGAGAGAAAAAAGTCTTATGGATCTATTTCCAGAGCCCAAAGAACCAAAGTTTTAATTTTGTGAAGAAACTGATTCCATATTCATAACATGGTTGTTGAACATCACGCTACTAAATATCAGTAGACCTTTTATGTTTCTCTCTACCTCAAAAGAGGTTTGGAATGCAATTAAAGAAACATACTCAAAGGTGAAAGATGCTACAATTATATACAAAATCAAGATAAAGCTCACCACTATCAAACAAGGTAGCCTTCTTGTCATTGAACACTCAACATGAAGGTTTACTAGTAAGAGTCAAACAACTACCAAAACCTCAAGATGTCCTGCTATAAGGACAAATTTGAATCCAAATCTTAGCAGAAAAAATTTTCCTTCCCTAAATGAAGTATTCTCTCTCCTTTTAGCAAAAGAAGAAAGAATAAGAGTGATGATCACCAGTCCAACTCTCAAGATATCTACCATTTACAAATTCTGAATCCCAAGATAATGGACTTCCTGTCATAGAACCTACTTCAAAAAAACTGCATCATTTTTTTCAAAAGAAATCTCTAATGCAACTACTGCAAAAAGAAAAGACGCACAAAGACACATTTTGAAATTTTCACGAAAAATCCCAAGGCCATGGAAGAAATAAAAGAGAAATAAAAAAGGACAGACCTATTTAGTGAAGTCAAGACTAGATTAAGAAGAAATCAACATATTAAAGAATTTGCTCAATTCTTTAGAAATGTCATTAGAATCTTATTCTCATACTCGCAATAGTATCATTTCTAATTCTTATGCTCTTAATGCCTCTAATAGTTTTTCTTATTCATTGAATCCAAGATCTAGCATCCACAAATTTAATTCTTGTCAATATATTTCAAATATATAAGCTCTGTCCAAACAACAACAAAAAAAGAATCGTTGATGGATCTTTAGAAGATATTACAAAACATGGAGATATTTTAATTTCTCCCAACTTAACCCTCAATAACGTATTAGAAGTCGCACACTTTGCAGTTAAAATATTATTTTTTTCAGAAATTTACCAAAAGCCACAGCTACAATATTATATATTTTTACTAACTATTATGTTTTCAGGATCTCAATATAGAGAAGATGATTAGCATGATAATGAAAAATATTGGTTATACATTGAAAATCAAAGTCAACTATCATACTCCTTCACCTTTCATACTACCGACAACATTAAAACCTATCATTATATTTTAGGACAACATTCCTTTAAAAATATTTAATGTACGTTTCCTTCATATTTCATTAATACAAACATTAAAGACTTTCATCGTAAAACTTATGAAATTATCATAATATCATTGTGTTCCCTTTCCTAAAAGTAACTCTAAATCTTTTAGTGTTTTTATAATAATTCATTATGAGATAAAATTCATAATATCACTGGAGCCACTGATTTTGCTATATTTATTGATGACTGCACTCGAAAGATATGGATATATTTAATTAAACAAAAATATGATAGTAGCACTATACACTATATATTCAATGTTTTGATAAAAAATTAATTTAGCTCTAAAATCAATTTTTTTCAGAATCATACTCATGATTATTTTGATCACATTAACATTATTCTTTCAAAGAGAGAGTATTATCCACCAATCTTCATGTCCTGATACTCCCCAATAAAATGAAATGACAGAAAGAAAAAAACAACACCTTTTAGAGATAACTAGGGCACTTGTCCTGCATAATCAAATATCAAAATAATATTATGAAGAAATTATTCTCAATAATTAATTATTAAAATCTACTAAATTATTTGATAGAATTATTTGCTATGATCAACTTCTCAAAAATCCCTCCAAAAATTTTTCGATACATTGCTTATGTGGATATCTATAAACAACTTAGAGAAAAAATTGACCCAAGAGACCTCGAGTGCATAATCATAAGACATTTTACCACAAAAAAAAAGGTACAAGTACTATCATCCACTCACAAAGAATTACTTCAATGGATGTCATTTTTCAAGAAACTTGTGACTTTTTGACTTTTCTATTTTCATGATATATTTTATCCTGACATTCCTATATAAACATTGTACCAATTATTCATCTATGCAAGAAGAAAAGCCTAACCAAAATCTTCAATAAATCCAAAACTCAGAACCATTACCAAGTAACTCAACTCAGCCCACTACCACTCAGTTATATCTCATCTCTCAATACATCTCATTTCATAAAATTTCTCTATCTCATAAAGTCTTGCTAACCAACATCAATACCAATCATATTTATGTTCCACAAACTCTATTTGAGACAACTAAAAATAAAAATTGAAAGTAAGACATGAGAAAAAAAATGAATACCTTAGAAAAAAATCATATTTGAAAAATCATTGAATTACCAAAAGAAAAAAAGGATAATATGATGTAAATGAATACTCGTGATGAAATACAATACAGACGAAAGCCTAGAAATATATAAAGCAAGATTAGAGCAAAGTGATATATTCAATCATTTGAGATTGATTTTCGAGAAACTTTTGCTCTTGATGTATAAATAAATAGTATTCATATTATGATATCTCTAATAGCAAGTTATGGGTGGTCTATACAAAAATATAAAGGAAAAAAATGTGTTCTTATATAGAGATGATGAAGAAGAGATCTATATGAATCCGCAACCTGGATTTGATAGCTCGTTTAAAAAAAATTAGTTATGCAAATTAAAAAAATGTCCTAAATGAACTAAAACAATCACCAAGAGCTTAATTTGGCAGATTTGCAAAGGCTATGGAATGATTTGGATACAAACAAAGTCAAGAAGACCAAACTCTCTTTATAAAACACTCTCTTGATTGTAAAATCTTGATCTTCATTATGTATCTTGATGATATGATTGTTACAAGAGATGACAATCAAGAAAAATAAACTCTAAAAAAAAAACTTATTGAAAAATTTGAAATTAAAGAGTTAAAAAACTCAAAGACTACTTGGAATAGAAGTGGCTCAATCTAAACAAGGGTTATTTTTCTCTCAACAAAGATATATTATGGATTTGTTGAAAGAAATAAAGATGATAGAGTGCAAGTCGTGTGAAACTCCAACTAAACCGGGATAAAATTTAGATATTAATGAAGAAGCTAACGTGGATATATGATAATATCAAGAATTAGTGAGAAAATTAATCTACTTATCCCACACTCATCCTGCAAACACCCATCCTTCGAGGCGCTGTCTTCACGGCAAGCCCACATTTTCGAATCACTACCTCCATGGCACGCCCACCTTTTCGGGTTACTGCATCCATGGCACGCCCACCCTTCGAAGCGTTGCTTTCACATCAAACCCACATTTTGGGATCAGTCTCCACGACACATCCATTCTTCAAGTTGTTGCCTCCTTAACACACTCATCCTTCGGGTCGTTGCCTTCACGGCACGCCCATTCTTCGAGTTATTGTCTCCACGACATGCCCATCCTTTGAGTCGCTGCCTCCATAGTACGCCCACTCTTCCGTGTCATTACCCCGACAGCACACCAATTTCCTTGGGCCGCTACCTCCACGACACTTTTCATTAGTTATATTATATGATTGTTTGCATTTTCATCAGTATACATGCATGGATGGCGAGCCAAATTCGATAGGCGAGTGACCCCATGTTGGTCGCAATGCCATAACGAGCATTGCTTGTTGGGTTGATCCCGACAAGCAATGTACGTAAAAGCATCAGAATTGATACAAGTATGATTGTGCTAAGAATCGAATGGATCTAACTTGTGTCACCCTGCATGTTACGGTTCTGACTTTAATGACATTTATCTTAAAATTAAAAATATATTTTTTTTTTACTTACTACATCAGTCATAATTTTAAAATTATGTAGCAAGTTAGTTCATATATAAGGTCAACTCTTTTCAAAATTCATCACAGGTGACACCACTTTATATCCCTTGGATCTTTAGGACAGAGCTGGTGTGGCGACCCCGTCAAAGTTATACATACCCGACGACTTATCCTAAGCACTTAGATACTGGTTAGGACATCTTCTCATTAGATTGTGTGTTAGGCTAGAATTTATGATACTATATACTTTTTTTCGATGTCTTAGTTATAATTCTTTTTTGGTTTGGTTGTCCTAACTAGGCATCATCTTTTGTGCATTTGATGTGTTCGCATGCTTATTGTTTTGACATGGTAGTATATTCAGTCAGTCTTCTTGCAGGGAGACAAGCCTAAAATACACACCGCACGTTGAACAAAGGGAAGCAATCTAATAATTTAAATGCTAACTTTTTTCTGCAGGTGCTGCAAGTCATGACTCATATGTGTTGCATGTTTTTTGGTTTTCCCGCTAACGTTGCTTTCATGCAGATCTAGCCATTTTTTTCTTTTTCCTATGCATTTTTTAGATTCCATAGGAGAGTCATGTATTAAAAGTAATGTACAGACACGGGTTCTGAGACGCTAAGCTCGCGGAACCACTTGACGGGGACCAGAAACTGCTTGCTCGTGTCCTGTACCTTAGTTCTAAATCTTATTGATGTATAAAACTAGAACCAGAAGTGTACTTATGCAGTGTCTGACCGTTTTTTTTTAAGGATATGTCGCAGACCCAACGGCACCGACCTTTTATAATTTTATAATTGACTTGTTTTTCCTACTTTTCTTGCATGTTTGTATGCTCGGATTGGCTTCATCTTTGTTGGATTATTCTTTTGTCTAGGAATCTAGCGTGATCACTTAAGCTCTCTAGGACCTAAAACTTTAAAAAAAATCTCCAAAATCCTAATAAAAATTTTAAAAAATAACTAAAAATTAGGATCAAAAGATTTAAGACTTTTAAAACTTGTTTTTACTTTTCTGCATGGTCTTCAGGTCGGTTTTAAAATGGGTTGCATGCATGACCAATCTCAACTGATACTAATAGGGCTTGAATAGATAATTGTATCATTCTGCATGTCCTGGGGAGAAGTGTGTGTTTTTCCAACTTGACTAACTCAGCATAGAAAGCTACTTAGGTGGTTGTCTAGTGTGCTTAGGGAGTTAGTGACTTCCTCAACCAAGATGGGAGCAAGTCATATTGTTGGGAGTATTTCCAGCTTTGTCCTCCTTTCTAACAGCATTATTTCCACTTTGATAAATATAAGTCCCACCTCTTGGACATCTATCTGATAGTCATAAAATAAAGTTTCATTCCTTTGACCTTAGGATTACCGAGATCCCCCAAGATAGCACAGTTCACAGGTTGTTGATCGGGGATCTCTGGATGTGTTGAGTCAACTAACTTCACGACCAAATAGACTTAAGGTCCTAGTGACATGGGATAACTGGTTCGTGGTGCCCCGACCCGACTACCTCTACCTATCAAGGATTACTCCTCCCTTCCTTTGACTACCCACTTCGAGTCTTACCACTCTTCTTGTTGTCATTGATATCATCTTGTCAGCTCAATTGTCGAAGAGTTGTCGCCAGTTTGGGATACGACGATTTGTTCTCTGTACTTATGACCCGGATGTGCTCTTGACGTATCAGGATTCCCCGTTAGGATGATTCAGTTATTTCGTAGTCTCTACATACCGATAAGTTTGTTATCTATGTGTGACCGCCAGATATTCATTCTCTGTCCCATGACTTATCGGGAGCTTTGAAAGCACTAGAGTATTCCCCAGCGAAGCAACTGTCCTTTGATAGCCATGTGTTGGTTGTCACTTTAAATGTAAGAAAAATTCCCTGGATTAAGAATATTCTTGAACAATCCCCAAGATGTAATTAACCAAGTGAGACACATCCACTTGCGAGCACTTTGGACCCCATAACAGGCAAACACACTTGAATCTCTAATTTTGGATAGCTTTTATAGGCATTCTTTTCGCAGATATTTGACACAAGTTGTTTTAACCTGATCATGTTCTTACATATTTGACCTATTCTTTCTAGGTTTGTTGCACGAAAGTTCATGTTCTTTCTCTTATTTGTATGTCTTTGTCGTATGTCTTACTTTTTCAGTTTCTCTCTTCTTTTGATCATTCATATGATCCGGAAGATATGCTTATTTTGAAAAGGTAAGTATACGACGATGGACAAACTAGCGACTCATTTAAAAATAAAAAATGAAAAAAATGAAAATATGTACCATTAGATATATCACTCTAAGACTCTTGGATGTAATTCATGTGCTTTTCTATAGGATCGTTGGTCCATAATTATTTTCCCTCCTTTTTAAATTATTCCTAATTTATAATACCTCTGAGAGTTGTATATATACCTTCTCTCTTGTACAAGGAGAATAAGATTCTTAAGAGGTTTTTTCCATTACTTTTTGTTTACAAATAATATCAATATTTCATGATCATCGGTTCTCAAAATGGCTCGTTGTTCCCAAACAGCTCGTGTTTGACTGGTTAAGCAGCTTATGCTCAGCTCATTTGTTAAGTTTAACGAGTTGAACACTAACAAAATTTTAAGCTCGAAATATAAACAAACTGAACACAAACAAATATTTGTTCGCTCGTGTTCGGCTCGAATTTTCTCTAAAATTAGTAAATAAATAAATATAAAAATATACTCAATATTTTGTGGTGTTATCGGTGTTACACCGCGGAATAACACCGATAACAACAATAACACTGTGGAAGAACACACGAGTAACCCCTGCTGTTTTATCGGTGTTATTATTTCGTCTGCGGTGTTATTGGTGTTATTCGACAATTCCACGGTGTAACACCACGAAATAACACCAATAATATCGCAAAATAACACCAAGTAACACCCGTTGTGTTATCGGTATTATTCTGCCATCAGCGTTGTTATTGGTATTATTCTGTGGAATAACACCCATAACACAAATAACATCGCGGAATAACACCCATAACACAAATAATACCGCGGAATAACACCGATAACAACAATAACATTGCAGAATAACACCAAAAATATGAGAATAATATCACGGGTGTTATTCTGTGGTGTTATCGATGTTATTCCGCGGTATTATTCTATATTATCAGAATAACACCCTAATAACATCAATAACACCACGGAACAATATCTAATAACACAGCAATAACACTCGAGTAACCCCTACAATAACACCTAAGTAACTCCCACGCTATTTGGGTGTTACTCAGGTGTTATTGTGGGTGTTTCTCCGATGTTATCGGTGTTATTCCGCCGTCCGCGGTATTATTGGCGCGATTCTGTGGCAGTTTATATTCTACCGAGCCAAACACGAGCTGAACACGAATAAGAATATATTATTCGAGCCGAACATGAACACATTATTCACGAGTTATTTCGAAGACGAGCCAAATTGGAACGAGTTGAACACTCAAGCTCGGCTCGTTTACAGCCCGAATTATACTTGCTCCAACTAGTTGGCACCACATACACATCCAATATTTTGGAACTTAAATAAGTCACGAACTGATATAAGAAAAAATAAATTTTGGGTTTTAAAACATAAAAAACAAGACAAACTTAAATTTAGATAAGTATAGGTTAACCCATTGGATTTTCCCAGAATGACGACACTTAAACAAAGCTTTCCTAGAAAACGAGGCATCAATAAAATTAGGAAAATTTTAAAATATTTAAAATGTCAGTTTGAGGTCTTATGATGCAAGGCAAATCAAGGTCTTAAGATTTTCTAAGAAGATACGAGGCTTGCGGATATAAAATCAGCAAGAGAAAATAGATGCAAAAAAAAGCATTCAAAGAACCATGAGGAAACAAACTAATAAACACAAACATATACTTCACATTTGAAAGAATTACTGCAAAAAAAAAAAAAAAAAAATTTGAATCCATATGGAAATTATAGGAGATTTTTTAGATTTGACTGATATTAAGAAAGACAAAAGTAGATTAAAAAAGATTTAGGCATATTGTATGAGAAAGGATCTTAATCTATTAGATTTAAATGAAAATATGATACTCAATAGGATAGAATGGAGAAAAAAGATTCGCGTAGCTGACCCCACTCAGTGGGATAAAGGCTTGTTGTTGTTGTATGAAAATTATAGAAGATATATTGAGAGAAATTAATCACAAAATTTTTCAAAAAATGAAAAAAAACAATGGATCAAGAATTCATGCACAAAAATTGGCATTAAGCTTGATCGATCAAGAGAAGCCAAGCCCCTCCCTGGGGCCCTCTTGATGTGTAGAAAAAAGGAACTTCATGAGTGACTTTTCTTGAGATGAGATAGGTTTGTTTTAAAAAAAAATTCCCTTATGCTGTCATAAGTTATTTAAATCCATGATTAATATTTTCTAGGAGTGAAAGGCCCTACGATTAATTAAATCTTTCACTGCAACAAGATCACTCTCAATTAAGAATACTATATAAGCTCAAGTTACGTATTTCAGGTTTAAAGCTCATCGGTGGTGAGTTTGGAGGAATGGAGCCAGATCCAATCAGTGTCGAGTTTATCAGTAGACCCATTCTACCAACATAATATTCAGGAAATCTGATTAGCTACTATGGATAATCTTCTCTCAAGTATCTCTAGTAGACGGGTGAAAATGTAAATGTGTGTAGATGATGCGCTCTCAAGATTGACAACAATATGTTTACTACTAGAGTGCTAGTCATACCAATCTCACTTAGCAGGTCAAAAGGCAGAAAACAAGGCCACTTATAAACCACAGATGTTGAACATGGCCGACAAAAGTTCAGAATAATGACACGATTGTAATCTGTATATAAGTTTCAGCTCGACTAAAAGTATGTCTATAACGCATAAGATTTGATTAGTGGGCTTGTTTGCATAGATGTTGGCCAGAATTTAATTGTGGTTTGGGTTTACATCTATTGGAGGCCCATAAGTGAGCCAAGTTAACTTTTTATCACAAATTCAACCCAGGTTTTAGCCTTATGACCTCGGGAAGGCCCAAACTAGTTGTGATGATGCTTATAAGGAACATAAGTTAAGGGTTTAGTATTGTTATATTGTTATTACTTTCTTTATAAGGCAAAGGGATAATTTTGTATTTTTGAGATTGCATATAAGTACACGTATATGATATTAGAAATTTTGTGATGGCCGATTTTATTAAGATTTTATTTCGAGCCATTTAATTTGATTAATTGTCCTTAGGCCTGATAAAGATTGTTGCTTAACTTGGAATCAATTGTAATGTTAATTCAAAAATTCTACAATCTTGAATGTATATGGAGGAGGCTCATTTATAATATGAATGTTCCTTCTTTCCAATTTTTTTCCCCTTTACTTGATTGAAATAGTGAACATGCCACACTATTTGGATATGAACTCTGCTTTCACTGTATATTTCTTGACCCATAGATGGCTAAATGATTTAGCTTGTGAGAGTCGATTTGTTTAGGAGGGCAGCATGTGACATGATTCCATGTTTTGAAAGTGTATACAAATGAAATATACTTTACATGAGAGGATATTTAATGTTCCGACCACATAAGGTACTGCAAGTACATCACAGGAAAGGCTATGAGAAGCATCCTCAGAGCTTCTACGGTAGACTGCATTGAAGAAGGGTAGATCCACTGTCATCGATAACTAGTGTCATATGTNTGATGTTTTTGTTGTCACCTTCGATTAACTTCAGACATCCATGGTTCAACGAAATGTTTGATGGAATGGATTTCCTTGAGTTCCACCTAAGCGTTGTCCCAATGTTCAATAGAGTTTCCTAGTGCCATAAGGAGTTTGCCCTTTTCATCGAGAATTGCCAAGCCAATACCACCCGTGAAATTGAAGTAATGCCCCATCCACGTTGATTTTAAGCCATCCGTGGGGACACCAATAAAGGGTTTGCAACGGTCGGTCAGACTGAATGTCCCATTGCTCCGTGAGTTGAAGGTTGTGGTTTGAGGTGAGAGCCCAGTAGAGGCCAAAATAGTTGATGTGCCGTGCATTCTTCCATGTTTCTTGGCATTCATAGCCGGCGAACATTGGTATACGATCTTGCAGCGAATGAATATGAGCCTATTCTTGTCACCATCCTATTTATTAATGCCTTCTATCACTTCTTCTAGATTGCTGTAAAATGGGATATTGATTCCCCATTGCCGCACTTTGCATTTAACTTCCATGAGAATTTTGCATCTAGCAATAACATGACCCACATTCTCATGGTTATTAGAGCCCCACGGGCAAAGCATGTCATCTGTATGTCCTCTTCTATGGAGCCAACAATTACTTGGTGTACGATATCCTCCGTCAAAAAAGACGCTTTGAGCTTTTTAAGCTATTCATATTTACATGTGATCTTTTTCTCAGTCAAATGTTCACTTGACATAATTATGTGGTGTTTAACTCTTTTGGATGTAATTTTTTTTTTTCTGTGCAGACAGGGGAGATCTGCCTTGACATACTGAAGAATGCTTGGAGTCCTGCGTGGACTCTTCAGTCTGTTTGCAGAGCTATAATTGCCTTGATGGCTCATCCAGAGCCTGATAGCCCTCTAAATTGTGATTCAGGTATTTTACCTGTCACAGGTTTTTGTTCAAACTAAGGAAGTCAAAAAGCATTTTATATTTTATTGTTTTAATATGCTTTGGTAAATTTTATCATAGCCATCAATGAACTTTAAGGGATATGAGCTTGTTTTTGAAATAATAGTCAGAACATGAAAACGGAACATCTTTATTATGTTCGGTTTGATTACAGATTAAAATCACTCGTTTTTTTTTTCTTAATTTATTTCAGCATTAGTTGTATCTGCATACGATGACTCAATACTTGGTCATATTCAGTTCAATTGTGTTTTGTATTCGGTTCAGGCTTGAGTACATAATAAGTCCGTTACACAGCCTCTATGAAGAATTGAAGGTGCAAATTTGTGGTTTGAACTTAGGTTGAACAGAGAGTTTGCTCATATTTGACTCACTCATGCATAAGGTTGAATTGTTTATCTCTGACAATACTGGTGGCGGATGTTCTTTAGTTGTTTTGGATATCCATATTCCTGTTTGATTCATATTCATGATATAGTGTTGGAAGCGTAATTTGCTTGAAGAAATGGGATGCGGGAATTGGTTTTGGTTGGTACATTAAATCAGTCGTTTCTTAGGTAATATATGCTTACATGATGTTGATTGAACCACATCAAAATTAATAATAAAAACAGGCATTCTGTTTTTTGAATTTCTCGGAAGTTGTATCTGTAGTTGGGAAGTACATGTGGAGGGATGATGGGGTATGGATTTTCATATTATTTAAGTGTTAATAGTAGATGTAACTTAAATCAGAATAGAAAAAAACACATATTATTAATGAAAGCAAATACATAGCTACAATCAGCACACTTGAAAGGAAAAACACAACAAACATAGCACACAATGCGCTGAAATAAGAAATAACAACACGACTCACGGCACACGGCTAGGGTGAATCTCGGAGTGGTGGTGGTGATCGGCGAGGGTTTGGAAGATGGTGGGATGTTGGACGAGATGGTTGACAAGCAAAAAACAACAAGACAACAGCTTCCTGGATACTGGACAGCAAGTATGCATTAGTTATCGATGTTGCACAGCTGTCTGGTATGATGGCAGTAGAGGGGGAGGGCTGGGAAAGCAGCGGCAGCAAAGATGGAGGGCAGGATAGTGATGGCAGTGGGTATGGAGTACTAGAACATCAATGGCAGCATGTGGGAAGGGCTGGGACAGTGGCTAGGTGGTAGGGAAGTGGTTCAGAATGGCTGGAACAGCAGACAAGGCTGCAGAGAAGTGTTCTTCTTGGTCGGGAACAGCAGTGACGCCGCAATGAAAATGGATTTGGGTGGCTGGAATAACAACCATTGGGCGGGGAAGGCGGCTGGAAAGCAGCTACTGCACAAAACAACAAAAAGAGGTTGTTCTAGTCGGCTGCAACAGGGAAGGGGCGGGCAGGAGGCGATGTGGGAGGATGCGGAAGGGGATATGGAAAGATGGTATGAACATTTAATTTATTTTCAACAGATTTTTAGGAACTTTTATATAAAAGAGCTACTAAGAAACCATTAAGTATAACATACAAAAATCAAAACATGAAAACATAAATATATAGTCTGTGGACAACATCTCAAGCTAGTACATAACAATGTATCACTTCCTAGAAGAAAAAAATACAAAGAAACTACAATCATAATACGTATTAGCAGTTGCCATCCTCATGTAAACTAAATTTCTCATATTGGATATATCAATCTATAATTTTTCTTTTTATGAAAGAAACAATTAAATTTAACTATAAGTTTTCTATAACTTAGTGAACAATTACAATCTTAATATGTTTTAAATTTATATGCAAATACTATGCATGAATGATGAAAAGAAATGTGGTTAATTACTTATTTAAACCATAAGCTTTCATTTTAAATTTAACTCTTCCCGTTTTAATTTCAGTATTTACTTTTTTTTTATCTTTTAAAAAAGTCATATCACGATTACCGTCATATCTGAATGTACCCTCAAAATTGTACCTGTATGCAACCTAAAAAATTTACGCTTGAAGGTACACTTTTATTATTTACATTTTCTTTATGTGCATAGGTACATCGCATCTCCTGCCAGTATCATTAGTGGGTAATCTTGGTTGACTTAATATTTAGATTTCATTTTCTTTTAAGTGCCTCTNGAGCAAGCTTCGACCCAAATTGAGACAAAGGGAGAAAACTTCATTGAGATTGAAGTGGAGTGTGAATGTGGTCGTTGAATTACAATCAGCTGTGAGGACTGCTTTAGTTCGGTCGAGACGAAATGAAAAATCGAAGAAGAGGAGGCGAACGGCAAAGGAGAAGAAATGAACAAAAAGCAGAATAAATGAGAGTCGGGCAGTTAAAAGAGGGAGAGGAATTGAATTGTCGAGAACTCAAAGGTCACTTGTGTTCTATAAAATGATGCATAGGAGGAAGACAAGTCAAGTCCAAAAGAAGAAGAAGAAAGGAGGAGAAAGTAAGAGAAAAAAGGAGAGGGGGAAAGGAAGGGTGCGACTTGCCTAGGTGGGAGGCTCAAGCGTAGCAGAAAAGACGGCATCAATGATGAGCAGAGGAGACGATGTCGGTAGCAAGCCACAATAGAAAGAGTTCTCGTGCGAGGAGGCTATGTTGAGTTTCAAGCTGTAATGTTCTGTTTCAGTAACCCGGAGTAAGGGGAAACGAAGAATCAAAGAAGATGATGTGAGGAGTTGGGCAGTTGGATAGAGGGGAGAGGAAGCAAGGGGGCCGGAAGCTAAGGAGGTGAGTTCACCTTATAAGCTGTCGTATAAGAGAGGCAAGAAATTACCACACGAGTCAAAAGGTGAGTGCGAGAGACGTCGGACGCAAATTAGGGCATCCCCATAGCCGCAGGTGACGACATTGACAGACGACGACATTTCTTTTGAGAAGGGAGGAGCAAGTGGGGGACAAAAGCGCCAACTGTTGTGTTGCAGTGTCAATCCGTGACAGAAGTGTAATAACAAAAAGTTTAAAAATGATAATAATGATGATGATGATAATAATGATAATAAAAATTTGAATGGGCACCAAGATAAGCACCTATTCGACTACGAATTAAAGAGTTGTATTACATTATTCGAACAAATAAACGAGCACTCGAGAGAGAGAACAGAGAGATCGGGAGAGAGATCTTGTGCATGACCTAACCGATTGAAAGAAGAAGAAAGAGGAAGAAAGGAATGCGCGACGTTTATATCGTGTCCTAGTCGAGTGAAAAAGTTGAAGGAAGAAGAAGGAGGGGGAGAAGTCAAAGGAGACAAATAAAAATAGAACAAAAGGGAAAAAAAGGAAAGTAAATAAAAACAAATCAAAGCAAGAAATCTACATATTAATATTTTAATATTCTAATAAATAAATATAAGGTAGATTTGCATGCAACTCACTCAAAACTATTAGAATTACATATTTCATAGCCAAACTTCGATATTCACATCCCTAACACCCAAAATGTTCAAATAAAAACAAAAGTAACACCTCGGCATTAAAATTCTAAACATCGTCAGGTTCACGAATTTTATGCTGCTCTATTTCGGCAATGCTACCCAAGTTTTGAAGCAGCAGCGGGAACGCGGCGAACAAAGACATCAGAAACTCCCTCTTTCTCCTCCTTTCACCCAACTCCAATCCAAAACCATTGAGGAAGATACCTGGCATTACAGCAAAAGGGAGGAAAGACGGGATTTAAGAATCGATGCAGTCGGAGTTCCGAAGCATCTACGGAATCACGGTGAACAAAGATGTCAAAAACTCTCATCTTTTTACTACTTCCGCCCCGCCCCAATCCAAAGCAATTGAGGAATGTACCAAAATTTAAAGCAAAACCGTGTAAAGACAAGATTTAAGAACCTGCAGGATTTTAAGTTATTTTTTTTTTTTACGAAAAATGATATTTAAGATTCTGCAGGATTTTAAGTTACGATTATTGTAGTTTGGCGGGCAGAAAGAGGAGAAATAAGGGAGTTTTGGAGGTCTCGATACGCCGCAATCTCGCAACCGCTGTAAGAGTGAGGAAGGAGGAGAAAGATGGGAGCTGCATAGGTCTTTGTACACCATGACCTCATCACTGCGCTAGGAGCAAGCTGAAAGAAGGAGAAACATGGGCATTTCAGAGTTCTTTGTACTTCGCAATGCCATCATCGTCGTCCAGGGTGTTGAGGATGTAAATATTGAAGTTTGGTGTGAGATATGAAATTCTAATAGTTCTAACTGTTTTGTATATAAATCCCCCTATTTATAAATATTATAATAAAATATATATCATTACCCATGGCTTTTTCATTGATCATAATTATGCTTTAATCTATTATTTATATCATAACTAGAAGATTTTACTTCCTGAGTTTATTCTCTGCAAACTTCAACTTATCAATTCTTATTATTTTTAGGTTAATGCTTGTAACTTTGAAAGGAGAGCTTAGGCTCATGCTCGATGTATCATTGGAAAATGACTAAGGTTAATGTTATTTATTGGTAAATAGGCGGGGCTTAATTCTTGGATGAGTTATAGCAATGGATAATTAGCATTTATATTTTGGAGATAAATTGGTAGATGCTATAAAATTTTAGAAGCTCTAATATCTTATTTTTGATGGACGAACATCACAATGAAAATTTTATATTTATTAGACTAACTCTGAATTTATCAACTCACCTACCCTGTTGGGTTATTGTTGACTTTTTCCAAGCCTGATGGATAGGCTGTGAAATAATCATTGCAGGAAATCGGCAAATTTAAAATTACAGCCTCCAATGGTCAATCATTTAAAAGAAATCAATAGCTTCAATCCAAACAGACGGAATCAAGATCTGATTTCTGAATGTACAACTTAAAAAACATAATAGAATCCAATATTTCAACAGGAAATCAGACCCAACCATACTTCCATCTCTAACCTCAACAAGCGATTTTGCAAAGATAATGTAGTATTATAATGAAGGATAAGTTTCTTCACCTTGAAATGCACATTGGGATGGAAAATTTTTGTCAAAAATCGCACTTGTGGAGGCAGCAAAGGGTATTGCTCTGGGATAGCAAATGCTAGCTGAAAAACACCACCTTCATATGGAGTTTCAGAAGGTCCCTACAAATAGTCAATGCATTAGCTGCTACAGGAAATGAGCACAATTCAGACCACTGGCACTACCTTGATTAAAGCAGTCCACTTGAATATGTTTGAATCATCACAAACTAACTGTATATCAGGGTCGGCTGACTTCTCACGCTGCACCTCTTTGTATTCTTTAAAAAGTCTTGCTCTTGATGCCTGCTAACCATTTTAATTATCAGTATGTATGAAAAGGACAGAACAAACAGTTGGCATTAGTTTAGTAATAAAAATTTCAACTTACGTCTCCTAGGAAAAAGGCAATATCACTGTCTTCTAGACAAAAACATTATATATGAAAGTTTATATCATACAATGAAGGAAGAAATAAGCTGCCAGTTAATAAACCTTTTGAAAGATGGAAAACAATTTTAAAAACAAAGACTGATGAAATTCAAAAATTGAAATTGAATGTTTTAAGGCTATGACTTTCCCTAAGCAAAGATGTTCATTAGTCAAGTAATGAAAACAATGGCAAGAAGAACCCAAGTACAGAGAAAAATTTAAAACATTATTTGTCTTAAAATGGAAGTATAGATAAGGAAAAGAGTAGTATTATTCACAAACTATTTTTCTTTTTATCCTAGGATTCAGGTGGAATGCAGAAGACACAAACCTGAAAATTTCCACATATTTCACAAATCTGAAAGCATAATGAGTGTAAAATACTTCTAGTATTGTCACAAAGCCTAGCAAGTATAACGACGGACCTGAAAGCACAGCTTTTATCCAAAAGTTTACAGTTGATTCGACCCTACCAGCTTATCACTAACCAAAATTTGATCAAGATCCGTAAGGCTATTTTCAAATAACTTAATCAAGAAAGATCATGGAAACTAATATCAAACTCCATTTGTAAATATCAATCATGCCGTCAATGTTTTTGAATAAAAATCATCCCATATATTTTATGACTCTTCGTAACAGTACATAGCTCCAAACCACATAAACTCACATATGAATAGGCATTGCTAAAAGAAAAGGCATTTTGTTGTTATATAAGCCTTAGCATCACTACATGGTTCCTAAGAAGGTAATGAATCCGTAATAAAGATTTTCAATGAACTTTGAAAATTATGTTCCTAGGTTAACCAATCAAGTATATTATTCCTAAAATTCATATTGTGTATCAAAGTAAAGGTTGGAAACCATTTAAGTTTCCATAAATTCCCCTGTTTGGTCCATTGAATATAAGAAAGAATCTTATACTCAAGTTGGTTCACCTATTATCTGCAATTAACCAGCTCGGTAACATTGAAAAAGATTCATTCAAGTCAATACTTTGTAGGCACTCAGCCAAGCCCGACTTGTGCAGATAAGTGGTGTCAGATGTGAAATGTTCAAAACTGAAAAGTTTAAGGAACAGCTTGAATGGATTAGCTTTCAACAAGTTAATTTGTTCTGATTAGACAGGTCCATGTGGATTTCTTAGTGCCAAAACCCACGCCACAAAGAGTCTCAGGGCCAAGTTGGGGCAAACCAAGAAAATGAATCAGGCAAGATCTCTACTGTAGGCCTAATTATCTCGGTTGAGCAAGACTTGTGCCCCAGTTTACAATAAATTTGTATTTATGCTGAATGCTGAATTGGACAAGTAATTCCAGTAAAAAAAAGGTATGTGAAGAAAATGTAGAAAATTTCAAATGTAATTGTGGATAATAAGAACTTCAAAAGAGAAAGCCAAGTATTGCAGAAAAGGATCTACCAAAATTCTGTAAAATAGATGTGACAAACATTCTGAAAAAATATGCAAAACATGAATTTAAGAATATACAATTTAGCAGTATATTAAGGAAAAAAGGTGTTAAAAGGCTGAGTTAATGACCTGCATTTTTCTTCTTCTAATTTTCTTTTATAGAGCTTGAGAGGAGGGAATTGATCTTTAAACTGCATCAAAACAGTTTTCATGTATGTCAGTACTTACAAATTTGAGTGCCATGGATACAATTAGTAGTTTGATAATGAATAACGCTTCCAGCAAACTCATATAAAAAATAAATAACAACGAAGAGTCGGATTAAAAATCACTCAAGCGCCTACTGTATTATTATGGGTATAGAAAAAGGAAACATGTCAAGCCAACCCTCTGATGTGACCTGTTTAATAGGATCTAATAATCCTACTAATGCAACCCAAAACTTTTGATAGCGAGAAGAAATCCATTCAAATAATAGATAAACAGAATATAGAATCGTTGCTGAAAAAGAAATAAGCCATGATGCTGAGAAGGCAGGCAAACTCCTAAAGGCATGGTGACAAAGGCTCAAAATCAAGGTGGGAATTGAGGACTAATTTTGATACCGGAGTTAACCCAAGAATCACAACGGAATAATACTTTTATTGCTGAAATTAAAAGGGGTTGAAAACAAAATAACAACAACATGACACAAAATTAGGGCGTAGGTCGAGGTGGTCATGCTATAGTTGGAGAGGTTGGACTAGGTGAGGGTGGAAAGTTGGCTGCTAGTTAGTAGTAAAGAGAAAGGAAGTCTGGAGGTTTGGAGTTGCAGCGGGGACGGGGAGGATTGTAAGGAAGCGTAGGGTTTGGGAGTGTTGGATGGTGTTTATGGTAATATGTGGTGAGGTTGGGGGATGTTTGTGCTGGCTGCAGAGGCTGGGGTAAGGCTACCAGTAGGGAAGCAGATAGATTGGGTGCTTAACAATAGCTAGAGAAGGGGAATAGGCTGGCGGGAGAATCACGAGAAGGATGGGGGTGCAGGGAGGCAGGCGGCAAGCCAGAGAGGTGGTTGGGGGGATGGGGGTGAAAGGAGTAGCAAAACAAGCAAGAAATGACGGATACACACCAACTCAGAACGAGTTACAGCCGAAAAACCTTCTAATTGTCGGATACAGTCCTAGAAGAAAAAAGGGGTATCAAAGGCTATCCTAACAGAAATATCAAAGTCAAAACTAAAATCTAAAATAGAAAATAACATTTTATAAGAAGATAACCAGAAGGGGAAAGCCCGTCCCTCTTGGGCGGCAACCCTAACCCAAAGTAGGGTTCGGCCTGCCACCTTGCAGCCACATGTTGAACCAATCGGTTCAGCCTCCCCCCTTGCCTCATGTCAGTCTCTCTGGATTGGGAGAGCTTTGATTTCATTCGTCAAAGATTCTGTCTGCACGTTGACAATGACAGAGTTGTCAGAACATTCCAAGACTAAAGGATCTTCGACTGCGGTCCTAGTAGCAGAAGTTTTCTCCACTCGCAGGCATCCATCCATAGTGATCCAACCTTTTGGAGGTACACTCTGAGGCTTAATGTCACACATCATCTGTTGGGAAGATAGTTCTTAAATGGTTGCTTGAAGAATTGAATCTGAAGAAAAGTCCTTCGACTCCTTATGATTTCAGCAACGTAATGAATTAGAATTCCAAAAAAAATATCCTAGATACAATTCCGAAGAGAGTGAAGGATTTGAGGAAAAAACAAAAAGCAATGGGGAAATCTGGGACTCAAATTTCAGCAGGAAGGCTGTGATCGGTTTCTCAAATTAATATGGGAAGAGATCTTGTTCTTGAAATAATTGAACTCTGAAAATCCCTATTACCCTTGGTTTTACTATTACAGTGAATACGAATGTGGGGAGACGGTTCTTAATTGCGCTTGATGAAATAAGGTATTTAATCAATGCGTTTCCAAGACACGGTTTTTTTATCCAGAGGAGAGAAATAGAAAGATTACTCGAGATAAAGCTATCCCCATCAAGCATATAAGATTACAGGAAATCTGGAAGAATAAAACAAAAAAATAGATAAATAACCATGTTCCCACTATGGTGATTCTATGATCTGCACTGCAAGCTTCATTTTCACCTTCCAACATGCTCTACCAGTACCTATCGGTGAATCAAATAACAAAACCCTAATTCCTAAGCTATTCACAAAATCAGCACATGAATAATAAAAGCAAAATTTCATTCAACAGAAGGAAACAAATAATATTTTGTCGCTGATTGCTAATCACGGATCCTCCAGGTGATCGAAGAAGAAAGAAACAAAAAAGGTTTCCCTAACCATAAATGGTCAGAAGAATCCAACAAATCATCTAAAATAAAATCCACTAATATTTCACCGCAAGCATGCCGCCAACAAAAATAAAAAATTAAAAAAAACCTCTAAATTCCCGCTCTTTCTCTCGCGTGATGGATCGGAAGAGCGAGCTTGCGAATCGGTGGGAGGAAGGAGGAATCCTTGTGAATCGAATAAAAGAGCGAAGAGAGCTTTCAGTGAGAACAGATGGAAGAAAAAAGAGGAGGCACTTGCGCCTCGATCGGAAGAAGGGCGATTAGCTTGTGAGTAAAATGAGTAGAACGGGAAAAAATTTCTTAAGCTCGGATTGTCAAGGAGTAGAACATCTGAACTCTCTCTTTTTTTTTTTTTTTTTTTTCTAGTATTATTTATATAATAGTATATTATTTATATAATAATATATTATATATTTTTATATTTTGATTTAAATCATAAGAATTTGTGTGTTCAATATAAATTGATTCAGATTTAAATCTAACAATAAATATATTTTTTTAATTAATTTTATTAAATCAATTTCACCAATCAATTCACAACATGAACCACTCGTGATTCCCTTTATAGAGTTTGGCTTGAATTTAAAATTTCTTGATTTTGTTTTGTGCTTTAATTCCAAATTTAGCCCAATTTCATTTTAATTTCAAATTAAATTTAAACATGGTTTCAGATGACTCTAAACATGTTTGAGCTCATCTTAAACAAACGAAATGAGTTAAGGGAAATGTCATGCAAAACTAGGTTTGTCTTATATGGTTAAAAAGCTTTTGATTCATGAACACAAATCTCTAAGCTCAATGAGGCACCTAAAAGCATGCTAAAAAAACCTATAGGAGCACTCAACTTTAATTTTAATTACTCAACTCCAATCGAGTCAATATCAAGATGTCAAGAATTAAAGTCAAGTATATTGCAAATCTAAGGGAATGATGATTTGGTTTGTGTTCTAATTTTGGGTCTCGTCCATCCACTAGTTCTCCAGGATAGTCTCTAAGAAAAGTTGAACTCTGGATCCTAAGTATTAAAGGAATATGAGAAGAGTAAGAGAGTGGGAGACCTCGCCAAAAGTGAGGTCAACACACTAGCTATGCAGTTAATGGTTTGATGTTGACCAGATTAATAATACCCATTTGTCATACCTTTGGAAGTGACATATTGCATAGCTCGTTTATATAAAAAAGGACTGTCAAAAAAGCTCTTTGCTCATGAACAACTCGTATTTGAATCGATAAGTGACTTATTTTTTAATCATTTATTAAGTAAACGAGCTAAGCACGAACAATTTTTTAACTCGAATTATAAGTGAGTCAAACACGAACAACCCTTTGTTTTATCATGTTTGACACATTTTAGTGTGAAATAAAGAAATTTAATGTATTATTTATATAATAATATATTATATTTATATTTATATCTAAGTTTAAATGATAAAAGCTCGTGTTATCAAATGTTATGCGCCTTCTATTACACACAATTGGTGCATGTTTAAATTTAATCCACTACAATTATTATTTAAATTAATTTAAACAAGCAAATTTTGAGCTGAATATGAACAAGAGTATGTAATTTGAGTTGAGCATGAACACATTGTTCATTAGCAATTTTGAATATGAGTCAATTTCAAAACCCTTAGCTCACTTAAGCTCCACTCATTTACAACCCTATCATCCAAAAGGCTTCTACGAGTACATTCAAAGTACATCAACTTTCCGACAAGTTCCTTAGAACAGGAGGCAACTTTCATCGCAAAGTGTGCTTCCTTAGCACCACCTCACCCCACCATAGTTCTTATCAACTTGATCAAGCAGGTTATTTCTTTAAGTTTTGAGGGTGTTTCTGTTCATTTTTCTCTTTTCTTATTTTAAAAGAAGTTGTCAACTTGTCGATCGTCGCATACTTCCCTTATTCGAATAAATCTCTCTCCCGAATCAAATCAGTAATTCGAAGAGGAGAGGAACCAAATAAGAAGGGATATATGATAAAAAGACAACAAGAAAAAAAGTAAAATGCGGAGAGTCTACGTGCGATAAACCTCGCAATGATAGGTCAAGAATGTCCGCTCAAACAAGATCGGGTGGAGACACCTTAAACCAATATCTGTGAAATACAATCATACATGTGCACTACAATATGCAAAAATGTAAACACAAATGCAAGACATTATAGTGATGCAAGTACTTGGTCAACCAGGTCGAGGAATCCGTTCGAGCCAAAGTGTCATGTCAACTGGCTTAGGGAAGCCGATTAAAATGAAGTGGGATATACGACGGGCCGGGCGGCCGATCAGAGTAAATTGAAATACTCGTCGGCTCGGGGCTGTCGGTCGGAGCGAAGTGACGTACTCGCCGGGTCGGGGCTGCCGGTAAGAGCGAAGTGACGTGCAAAATGCAATATGCAAATATACACATGTAATAAGGAGTCATTCTTGTGCTAACTACCTCATCATGGAATCTAGGATCAATATATAGAAAGACTGTGATCGTTGCCTTTGCTTTGGCGAGGCAAGTAGGGAACTTCTACCTGGATCTCCAAGTGTGAAGTTCTCTACCTCGTCATGAAACGGGCTAGCGACAACGCTCTTCCTGATTTCACGACGCCTCCGGGCTTTACAAAATGAGCTAATGACTCGCATTTTCTCATTTTGCAAAGACCTACATTTCAATCTTTCTAAAAGATCGAGACAATCAAAGCAAAGGAGAGCGAAAGGAGCTCCAACCTCTAGGATTTTTGTGTTAGGGCTAACGGTCAAATATGATTCACTCAGCTATCGTAGAAGAATTAGTTGTGCAAGGGGGATCTAATCCTATAGGTCATCTCTAGTAAAACAAGTGATCCATCACATAGGTGTGCCGTCGCGCCGGTTCACGCCGGCGCACACACCCAGTGTGGGCGATCAGACCCACACGCTTATCACTCCTACAACCCAAGGTTGGTATGGAGTAAAATGTGAAAGGGAAGAGGGGTTATACCATCTCGTGGTTTGTACAAAGCCTAAAGAAGTCTGACTGGAGCTTGCACGTGAGGTAGAAATCCCTTTTATCCTCCCGAATGATGTCGATGCTTATTGTCCAACAACATCGTGGTGTTCCAGCGAGGTGTATGGTCACCAAAAAAGCGAGGCGGCGAGGTGGCGAACGTTAGCTTGTCAGTAGTGAGCGCCGAAAGCAAAGGAAATGTGGAGGGAAACCCAAAAAAAATTGAAGTTTCTCCTCCCTGTTTTACTCCAGCAAAAACACACTGTTGGCGAGGAAAAATCTGGTAGGATGAAGAAAATCCAGTGAGGTTGGCGAGGTTGGTCGAGGAAAAGAAGAGGCCAGCGAGGGAGGCAACGGTGAGATCAACCGACTACTGGAGACAAAACTCGAAGACCAGAGGGGTGCTCGAACTTCACTGGCAAGAAAGGAGACTCCGACGATGAGAGATGGTGAACTCAGGTTGCAAGCTCACGAAAACAAAAGAGGGACTTCAAGAGTTTGGTGGAGAATATGAGATAAATTTTTATCTTTTGTTTTGAACTACTTTTGGTTTTAATCGAGACTTCTTTTTGGTTTGACAATGATTTTTACTTTTAAACTAAAGTGTGATTTTATTTTCTTCATGAATTATGAGTAAATTTTTTATCTTTCTCCTTAAAATGATAGGTAATTAAAGTGTTGGATGGAAGTTATGGAGAGTATTGATCTTTATTGTTAGAAGAAGTTGTGATGATTTAAATCCATGAACTTCATTTACTTCTTGATANGGAGGGAGAAGAGGGAACTTTAGAGTGAGAGCTAGTGTCTTCCCTACATAACCATTCTTCAAGACAATTAAACTTTATATTATCCAATGTTCTTTATAGCATCTCTAGTAAAGGTAATGAATATTATTGTTGTTATTTGGCACAACACATTTAACATACTTCCACTAAAGAAATCTTATACTTATTACTGATTCATGATAAGGAAAAAGATATTTTACTTATATAGCCTTCACGTTGCAAATATTTAGTTAGGTTAATTAATTGCTTGCTTTATTATTATAAAAAAAATTACAAAAAGAATCGAATTTTCATTCCTATTATAGCATCTTAAGTTCAAGTAAGAATATTTTGCTAAGTAATTTTTTGTATTTAAATTTTCTAGTTTTCTACAATGCATATTGTTAGTCTTCCCTGTGGGTTCAATATTTGGGGCTTAATCAAAAAGTCCTATATTACTTGAAAACGATATGTATACATGCGTAGTATCTCATATTTAGATATTATAATTGTATTCTTATTTGTTTTTATTGACCTCACTTTTGGTTGAGGTTTAGTTTCCCTCTTTAGTAGCCTAAGGTCTAGCCATAGGACTTTCTTATTGACTATTCCTAGAAAACTAAAAAAGGAGCCCTCACCATTAGAAACTCTAAACTCAACCTTGCTCAACTTGAAGCTCTACATATTGATCCTAACCTCAAGCACTTAGTAGCTGGGGTCATTATGGGGGAGCTCGAGGAGAGTTCCAATAGAGCTATCTAAGCTTAGGGTTGACTGCAGGTGTTGTTCTAGAGCTAGTTCAGTCACTACACTCACTATCACCCACAATCACTCACAATCCTAAAACCCAAATTATTGACTTTGATCCCTTGTTTTTTTGGGAGACCCATGTAGATGGTCTACTAGACCGACTAGCCCTAGGCTAGGTTTTAGCTAAGTTCAGTACATAGAGGACCAAAATTGAGATTTTATTGGTCCATAACTCATATAGGGTGGTTGGTACCCCAATTCTACCAAAATATCCAGATTGGCCTTTTGGCCCTAAATGCACCCAAATTACCTAAATGCCCTTGAGACCCCAAATTTGACCAAAATCATCAAATTCACCAAAAAATACCCAGATTTGTTCAAAAATCATTTCAAACCTTTTGAAAATATCCAAATTACCCAAAGCCACCCAAAAATTCCAAAATTACCAAAATACTCCAAAATTGCCAAAATTACAAAAATACCCTTGGCACCCCAAAATTTTCCAAAACATCCAAAATCACTCCAAATGTCTCCAAAACCAATTTGGACCCTCCAATTGGAAAGAATTTGGCTAATTTGACAACGTTGACCAAAACCCCCAAATTGCCTTTAAAAGCCC
Organism: Phalaenopsis hybrid cultivar; assembly: GCA_002079205.1. NCBI lineage: Eukaryota > Viridiplantae > Streptophyta > Magnoliopsida > Asparagales > Orchidaceae > Phalaenopsis > Phalaenopsis hybrid cultivar. Next base: position 71,684 of record JXCR01146924.1, on the reverse strand, counting down.
AATTTTCCCAAATTCACCTCAAGTGTCCATCAATTTGAGCCCAATTCCCCTAAATTTCAATTTTAAACTCAAATTAATCTTTCACATAACCAATCAAAACCAAACACAAGCCTAATTGGTCCATGCTTTGAGCTCAATTTTGATCGAAATAAAAAACCCCTAGTTATATGATCTAATCCCACCAAATTCAACCCCATAGCCTACTAAATTTGCCCCAATTTTAATACTAAACTCTTCATAACACTCCTACACATCAAATTGGACCTTCAATTGGCCTTTATCAAGCCTCAATTTCACTCAATTTTAACCCAAGTCGAAAATTTCCAAATTTTGCCCCAAATTGGCTGTCTCTAAATCTACAAAATTGAAAGCCTTAACCTAAATTTTCCACTCCATTACTTCATTAAAAATCCTCATGGAATCTTATTCGATCACTTGTACAATTCAATTGAGCCAAATTCCAAGCCTAGCTTAGCCTAAGCCCAGGTCTATTCCAACATGCCCAAATTGACCAAAATCCCAAAATCCTTCAAATTGAGCTTCCAGTTAAACTCAAAATGATTTCAACCCTTCACCAGAAATCTTCATGAAAATAATCTACACAATTTTGATCAATCAATTAATCTCATTGTCATGGTTATACTAACCCAAACCCAACTCTAGCCATTTTGACCCAAATTGAACCCATACACCAAACTTGACTTAGCCATGCCTAAGCCACCAAATTAATGACACCACAACCATCAAGTACACCCTATGGACCAGGATAAACCCTCTCAAACCACTGAAGTAATCTATGGGCCAATGGATCCCTAAATTAAGGGAACATAGCCCATTATTGGGCCCACCAAAANCCCATAGCCTACTAAATTTGCCCCAATTTTAATACTAAACTCTTCATAACACTCCTACACATCAAATTGGACCTTCAATTGGCCTTTATCAAGCCTCAATTTCACTCAATTTTAACCCAAGTCGAAAATTTCCAAATTTTGCCCCAAATTGGCTGTCTCTAAATCTACAAAATTGAAAGCCTTAACCTAAATTTTCCACTCCATTACTTCATTAAAAATCCTCATGGAATCTTATTCGATCACTTGTACAATTCAATTGAGCCAAATTCCAAGCCTAGCTTAGCCTAAGCCCAGGTCTATTCCAACATGCCCAAATTGACCAAAATCCCAAAATCCTTCAAATTGAGCTTCCAGTTAAACTCAAAATGATTTCAACCCTTCACCAGAAATCTTCATGAAAATCATCTACACAATTTTGATCAATCAATTAATCTCATTGTCATGGTTATACTAACCCAAACCCAACTCTAGCCATTTTGACCCAAATTGAACCCATACACCAAACTTGACTTAGCCATGCCTAAGCCACCAAATTAATGACACCACAACCATCAAGTACACCCTATGGACCAGGATGAACCCTCTCAAACCACTGAAGTAATCTATGGACCAATGGATCCCTAAATTAAGGGAACATAGCCCATTATTGGGCCTTAACCAAATATCTCTTCCATCATGACACACCCTTGGAGGTAAATTATAACTAGGCCTCCCACTGACTCACCTCACCTCTTGACCACCTCCTCTAGACCTGTAGGCCAGGCCAATGGCCAGAAAACCCCAAAACAAAGAGCCCCAAGGCCAAATCAAACCAAATTTCAACCCTAGAGGTCAGCTCATCTCAATGGCTCTTTAGAGCTCCTCAACCCTCAACCTAAGCACCATTTTACACCTATCAATTAGCCTTGAGCTCCCTCTGATGCTCCTCTATTTAATCAACCCATCTATGGAAAAAAAGAGGTGTGTGCAAAAATCTCTAGGGAAACTCTGTCCAATTGCTTTCAGACACTCTTCAAGAACTCCTAAGCTCATTGCCACTATTTTCCCCCATTGATCCCCACTGTGGAAGCTGAATTTTGAGCTTAAGCTTTTGGTTCAAACTAGGACATCTCTCCACAATCAACAAAACTTAAATTGATTGAACACACACAATCCCTAGAGCAAGAGGAGTTGATTCCCCTCAAATAACCTTTAACCTAGCTCTAGAACAACACCTGAAATTATGCTTGATCGAATTCATAGCTAGAAAATTCACCAAGGCTTGAGACCTTATCCAGAGGTTCATTGGTTCCAATCGATGCTACCACAACCATTTGATTGAGGCCTCCCCTCTCAGACAAAGGTGTTGAACTCTAACCATAATCTGAGCTTATTTCGACTCTAGATATGTATTTAATGTATTTCATACTGTATAAACTATATAGATGTATTTGTCTTGAGTAGACAAAGGTTTAAAAATAAATCCCATGAGATTTGGTTGAGTCTAGCTCGAGAATTTAAGGTTTTAGTGTGAACGGGTCACGGGTTAGGTCACTTGGGGACAATAACAGAGAGTCGTCCCATCGCGTGTGTATCCGTTGGACGAAGGAGATCGAGACGGCCAGAATTTCAAGGCATAAAGCATGATCCACATGGAGGCTACATAGCTGATGGCATCAAATGGCAGAGCGCCATGTGGAGACTTCTGAGCTGCCTAGGATCTAGTTAGTGCCACGTGGATAAGTTGAAAGATAGTGATTTTTGAATTATTTTAAATGTCTAAACTTCATGAATCNAATGGCTCTTTAGAGCTCCTCAACCCTCAACCTAAGCACCATTTTACACCTATCAATTAGCCTTGAGCTCCCCCTGATGCTCCTCTATTTAATCAACCCATCTATGGAAAAAAAGAGGTGTGTGCCAAAATCTCTAGGGAAACTCTGTCCAATTGCTTTCAGACACTCTTCAAGAACTTCTAAGCTCATTGCCACTATTTTCCCCCATTGATCCCCACTGTGAAAGCTGAATTTTGAGCTTAAACTTTTGGTTCAAACTAGGACATCTCTCCACAATCAACAAAACTTAAATTGATTGAACACACACAATCCCTAGAGCAAGAGGAGTTGATTCCCCTCAAATAACCTTTAACCTAGCTCTAGAACAACACCTGAAATTATGCTTGATCGAATTCATAGCTAGAAAATTCACCAAGGCTTGAGACCTTATCCAGAGGTTCATTGGCTCCAATCGATGCTACCACAACCATTTGATTGAGGCCTCCCCTCTCAGACAAAGGTATTGAACTCCAACAATAATCTGAGCTTATTTCGACTCTAGATATGTATTTAATGTATTTCATACTGTATAAACTATATAGATGTATTTGTCTTGAGTAGACAAAGGTTTAAAAATAAATCCCATGAGATTTGGTTGAGTCTAGCTCGAGAATTTAAGGTTTTAGTGTGAGCGGCTCACGGGTTAGGTCACTTGTGGACAATAACAGAGAGTCGTCCCATCGCATGTGTATCCGTTGGACGAAGGAGATCGAGACGGCTAGAATTTCAAGGCATAAAGCATGATCCACATGGAGGCTACATAGCTGATGGAATCAAATGGTGGAGCGCCATGTGGAGACTTCTGAGCTGCCTAGGATCTAGTTAGTGTCGCATGGATAAGTTGAAAGATAGTGATTTTTGAATTATTTTAAATGTCTAAACTTCATGAATTCATATCTTTCTCTAGAAAAATCATAAAAATAAAATAAAAATACCTCTTGCTCAGTGAATAGAGGAGAATAATGTGGACTAAATATGAAAATCATTTTCTCACTCCCTAATTTTTAAATAATTAAATACACTCTGTGGTATTTTAATTCTCTACGGCTTAAAACATTTCTCTATGGCTTGAAATTTTGAGGGTTTGTTGTTCATGATAAAGACTATGTCTTTTGATTTTTTTATGGTCAGGGGACATTCCTATGCTTCTTGCCATAATTTTCAAGCTAAGGTGACCATTTTGGTTATTTTAATTATATGAATCAAAATATCACTTGGAAAATTATGGGAGTAATTTTAGTAGGTTTTCTATGGTCAGAGAAGTCTGGGAAAAACATTATGATGCTTTGAATCACCTTGTGCATTTCTTTACTTAGCTAAATGCATAAATTTATATTAATTTATGTAAATTATATACTTATCAAAAATTGAAAAAATCACTACCCCGCTGNGAGAAGTCTGGGAAAAACATTATGATGCTTTGAATCACCTTGTGCATTTCTTTACTTAGCTAAATGCATAAACCTTATATTAATTTATGTAAATTATATACTTATCAAAAATTGAAAAAATCACTACCCCACTATTCATAAAAACTCATATTTAATCAGTGTAAAAATATCCAAATTATTTGAAATATATACTTATCAAAAAGTTAATTTTTAAGAAAATCGTGCTTTTTTGTATAGAAAGTATTTATATTAAATCATATTTGCTTAAAAAATTATGAAAGTTGTTTTTCGGAGTTCATTGTGATTAGGGACATTTTATAAAAATAAAACACTTTTATGAAAATATTTCATNATCGTGCTTTTTTGTATAGAAAGTATTTATATTAAATCATATTTGCTTAAAAAATTATGAAAGTTGTTTTTCTGAGTTCATTGTGATTAGGGACATTTTATAAAAATAAAATACTTTTATGAAAATATTTCAATTTTCCAATATATATTGAATTAAAAATAATTAAAATAATCAAAATTTTTAAATATATAAAAAAAGATTCAAAATGAGTGGGAATGTCCCGTGATCACTTAAAAATCATTAGAACATTTTTCCTAATTTTTCTAAGTTAGAAATGAATTTTAAAGGCTTAAAAATGAATTTCTCATGGTTTTCCATTTTAATAATTTTAATAAAAAAATTAAAAATCACAAAAATATAAAATTTGATCCTCTAGATTTTCTAAATTANTAAAAATCATTAGAACATTTTTCCTAATTTTTCTAAGTTAGAAATGAATTTTAAAGGCTTAAAAATGAATTTTTCATGGTTTTCCATTTAAATAATTATAATAAAAAAATTAAAAATCACAAAAATATAAAATTTGATCCTCTAGATTTTCTAAATTCAGAAAAGTCTATTAAAAATATGAAAAATGATTTTTGTAACTAAAAAATTATTTTCTCTTTAAATAATCATTGAAATTCATTAAAAATTAAATAATACTAATAGAAATTTGTTTCAAAAATCATGAAATTTTCTCTAAGTTTTTCTCTGACCTAAAGGAGCCTCTAAAAATTTTTTCATAAATATAAATTTTATTTTAGATAATTAAATAAATTAACTTTTGATAATCCTATCTTTTAAATTTAAATAATTACGTAAATTAAATCAATATTTTGAGAGGTCCACATGTTCTCCTCTAACATAATAATTATATCATTAATATGACACTCNACTAAAAAATTATTTTCTCTTTAAATAATCATTGAAATTCATTAAAAATTAAATAATACTAATAGAAATTTGATTCAAAAATCATGAAATTTTCTCTAAGTTTTTCTCTGACCTAAAGGAGCCTCTAAAATTTTTTTCATAAATATAAATTTTATTTTAGATAATTAAATAAATTAACTTTTGATAATCCTATCTTTTAAATTTAAATAATTATGTAAATTAAATCAAAATTTTGAGAGGTCCACATGTTCTTCTCTAACATAATAATTATATCATTAATATGACACTGTAAACCCTTAAAATCATCTGAGTTGTGTTTAATGAGTTATGAGGTGAAGTGCCCCAAAGACAAAATAGTCATTTTAGACTTTGGTGCCTTAGCCAAAATTTAGGATTAACCAAAGGAAAAATGGGTAATTTTGATTTTAGTAAACATGTTTGGATGATTGAAATACAATGGGGTTAAGAGGTAGAAACTCACTCACCACCCTTGCACAACATCAACAAGATCATAATTCTCCCAATCTTCATGACTAGGAAGTCAATTGAGATCAGAAGATTCTTAAGTGATAGACTTAAGTTGGAAAGATGACAATTTACTTTTAAGAAGCCTAAAGTTGAGAGGATGATTTGACTATTTGATAAGAATACACATCACTTAAACCAAAATATTGATAATCACTATTTCACCTATTATGATTATTAAAGGCTTAGTAGTGACCTAGGCTTGATTGTTAAACTCAATTGATTGGATTTAGAAGATGACATAATTGGTGACTAACATCTTTAAATACTACAAGCCTGACCTCAATCACGAACACCACAATCTTCAATGACCTAAACCTGCCTTAGAGAAACCCACTCACATAACCTTTAAACGAAACATCAATTGATTAATCGAGTACCCTGTCTTTAGGATAAATAAATTGTTAAGATTCATTGAGCAACGGGGTAGTAACACTGTAGCCTCAAATGGTTAATTGAACAATATGATAAGCCGAAAATGAACTCGGAATATTTCAAGAGATCTTTAAAGTGATTTGGGGACTTACCTCAAGCATTTTGAAATCTATTGTACTTTATGATGGGCAAATTGGGCTTGCCATATTTTTATCCTAAAATCATATACTAGGATCTTTTGAGATTCAATAAAGTCATAGCTTAGGATTTGGTAGCTAAACCATCATCTACTCATGCAATTTAAATTTCTTACAATATTATATACATTCCTTGCAAGTACAGACCTTTCCATTGTTGGAATGAGAAGACTTGTCAGGTACGCATTTTTAGTTTACAATACCATCTTTTCTTGTACTTTCCACATTGTATTTTTATACTTATAAAACTTTCATGTTAAATAACGATGTCACCTTGTATGAAAACTAAAACTACTAAAATAGTCGTAAAACTAAAACCAAAACTAAAATCAATCAATATAAAATTCACCGAAACAACATTCAAAATATAAGACAACTTAAAATTTAATCACGAACATCATAAAACAACAATTGCAACAAAATCAAGACATCTCTATCGGATTATCGGAAATTCCTTGGAGGAGATAACCTACGATTGCTAACGAGACTTCCCACAGTCTAAATAAAAGTATGGAACTCAATAAGTTTGGTTTAGTAAATTCATTTGTACTAAGTCATTCCAATAGAAAATAGTGGTGCCAGAATGAGGGAAACTTAGAATCCTAACCAGTGTCGCTCAATCAGCTTTAACAAGCCTCATGACATTTAATGACCATTACATGGGGACATCTGATAAGACATCATAACCTGACACATTAAAAACTTAAACTCGTCATGGCAAGGAGCTTGGAGCTAGCACTGTGGGTAATACAACCATCTTCAACCGCAAGAGGATCTACAACAACATATCTTTCCTTAGAATTAAATAAACAGGCCAAAAGATTTTGTGGTTGTTTGCTTATGCAACATAAATCCTCACCTTATCTTTAGGCCTTTGCACAATCATGTTGTGCAATATAAGACATAACTCTTCCTAGGATTCTGAGGTTGATGTTCATCATGACCTAAATCCTCACATCTTTCAGGCTATTTGTGTGATCGTTCCAAATAAATGTAAGCCCTAACTAATAAAATTGGCAGGATAAAACATTTAAATAATTATTTGTCAAAGCTAAAGCCAAACAATAGGATAGACTGGGAA
>JXCR01146924.1:53568-64168 GCA_002079205.1 Phalaenopsis hybrid cultivar | reverse complement strand
TTATATATATATATATATATATATATATATAAGTTTTAGGAAAAAAAAAGAAATCAAACTGACCTCATATTTTTAATAGTTTAAATGAAAGAGCACGATACCTCAAACACTGTATCTATCCTAAATGATAAACACAAGACTTAATGATGAGGCTCGATCAAATAAACTAAGAAATATATGACATCCATTTCGTTTACGAAACTATTTTATTTATTGACAAGTTTCCCTATTTAATAGGAAGAATTAAATAGAGTTTATATTAAGCTGGGTTTGGAAAAGCTTCCTATAGGGGCAAGCCCCAATAGTTAATTACATCTTGGATAATTGAAGTCACCTAAGAAAATTCAGGACAAAAATCAGGGAATATTATCTTCAAAGAGGTCAAAAAGAAATGACTTTTCAATGAATGGTTCAAATTTGGAACATCTATTGTAGAATCCAAAGGAGGAAGGACTAGGGGATGTCATAGATCTGGAGGAGAACCTTGGTGACTTCCCAAGCTATCCTATTTTTTAGCTTCAGCTTTGAGGAGAAATTATTTGGGTGTTTCATCCTACCAATTTTATTATTTAGGGCTTACACTTAAGTGAAAAAATCACGCAAATAACTTGGAAAATATGAGGGGTTAGGTCGTGACGAATTACAACCTCAAAATTCTAAGACAAGTTTTTGTCTTATATTACATTGCATGATTGTGCAAAAACCTAAAGATGAGTTAAGGATTTATGTTGCATAAGAAAACAACCTCGAAGTCCTATTGCTTGATTTTTTAATTCTAAAGAAAAAAATATGATTTTGTAGATCCTACTACTATTGAAGATGGTCATGCTACCCACAATGGTAGCTTCAAGCTCTATGCTGTGATGAGTTTAAGTTTTATAGTGGTCAGGTAATGATGTCAAATAAGATTTTCCTATAGTTATGATTCTTTATATATAATGGGGCATAGTAAAGTTTATTAGAGGGACACCGGTTAGGATCATATGGTTCCCTCTTTCCGGAACCACTATTTTCTATTAGATTCACTTAGTTCAAATGAATTTACTAAACCCAACTTAATGAGTTTCTTACTTTCATTTAGACCGTGGGAAGTCTCGTTAGCAACCGTAGGTTTCCTCCTTCGAGGGATTCCCGATCATCCGATAGAGAAGTCTTAATTTAGTGGTAGTTGTTGTTTTATGATGTTTGTGATTAAAATTTAAGTTGTCTTATATTTTGAATGTTTTAGTGGTGAATTGTATCTTGGTTGATTTTTGTTTTGGTTTTGATTTGGTGGCTATCCTAGCATTTTTAGTTTTCATGCTGGATGACATCGTCGTTCAGCATGCAAGTGTTATAAAAATAAAAGTACAGTGCGGTAAATATAAGAAAAGATGGTACTGCAAACTGTAAAAACGTACCTGGCGAGTCTTATGGTTCCACCATCTGGAAGGTCAGAACTTGCAAGGAATTTATATAATATTGCATGTAATCTACATTGCATGAGTAGATTAAGGTTAAGCTACTAAACCCCTTGCTATAATTTTGTTGGATTCTGGAAAATCCTAGTGAATAATTTTAGCACAAAATATGACAAGTCCAATTTGCCCTTCAAAATTTCCAACAGATTTCAAAATGCTCAAGGCATGACCTTGGACAATTTTGAAGATCTCCTGAAAAGTCCTGAATTCTTTTTGGACTTATCATATTATTCCATTGATCATTCGAGATTGAAGTCTGACTAACCCGTTGCTCAGTAGAACTTGATAATTTAGTTATCCTAAGAATAGAATACTTGATTAGTCAATTAATATTTCATTTAAAAATAATGTGATTAGGTGCCTCTAAAGCAGACCTAAGTTATTTAAGATTGTGGTGCCCACAACTAAGAACTAGCTTGTAGTGTTTTTCGATGTTGATTTTCAATCATATTATTTTCTAATTCCAATAAATTAAGTTTACATATTGAACATAGGTCACTACGAAGCCTTCATAAATCATAATGGGTGAAATGGAGATTATCAAAATTCTAATTTCAAGTAATGTGTATTCTTTTCAAATGATCAAACTATCCTCAATTTCTGGCATAAGAATAGTAAACTATCATCTTTCCGACTTAAGCCCATTACTTAAGAATCATTTGATCTAAGTTGACTTTCGAGTCATGAAAATTAGGAGGATTATGATTTTGTTGAAGTTGTACAAGGGTGGTCAGTGGGTTTCTACCTTTTACCCCATTGTATTTCAGTCATCCAAATATGCTTATTAAGATCAAAATTATCCATTTTCCCTTAGTTAACCCTCAATTTTGATTAAAGCACCAAAGTCTAAAACTACTGTTTTGCCGTTGGGGTACTTCCCACTCATTTTGAACCATTTTTTTAGGAAAAATGTCCTAATGATTTCTAATTGAGTTGGGGACATTTCCATTCATTTTGAACCATTTTTTTATATTTTAAATTATTGATTATTTTAATGATTTTTAACTCATAATATATTTGAAAAATGAAATATTTTCATAAAAATGGGTTTTATTTTTATGAAATGCCCCTAATCACAAAGAACTCAAAAAACCAAGTTTCATAATTTTTCTAAGTTTATATAAATTAATATATTATTTTTGTACAAAAATACTAGGTTTCCTTGAAAAATTCATTTTTAAACTTGAACTTAATCAAACAATTTTTAAATTTTTATAGTGAATAAACATTTTTTTTGTGAACNTAATATATTATTTTTGTACAAAAATACTAGGTTTCCTTGAAAAATTCATTTTTAAACTTGAACTTAATCAAATAATTTTTAAATTTTTATAGTGAATAAACATTTTTTTTGTGAATAGTCTAGGATTGATTTTTTGAATTTTTGATAAGTATTTAATTTACATGAAATAATACAAGGTTTATGCATTTAATTAAGTATAGAAATGTACAAGGTGACTCAAAGAATTATAATATTTTTTCTAAACTTCCCTGACCAAAGGAAACCTACTAAAATTATTCTCATAATTTTCATAGTGATATTTTGATTTATATAATTAAAATAAGCCAAAATGGCCACTTTAGCTTAAAAATTATGGATGGAAGCATAAAGGTGCACTCTGACCTTAGAAAATCAGAGAACATCTCCTCTATGATGACCAATAATCCATAGAGAATTAAAATACTAGAGAGGGTATTTAATTCATTAAAAATAATATATTTGAAAAATAATTTTTAGTTTTGGTCCAAATTATTCTCCTCTGTCCACTGAGTAGGAGAGTGTTTTTCTTTTATTTTTATGATTTTTCTATAGAAAGATATGGATTTTTTTAATTTTAGGCATTTAAAATAATTCAAAATTCCCTATTTTTCTGCTTTTCGACGCGGCGCTGACTGGATCCTACGACGGCTCTGAACTCACATGTGGTGCTCCAGTATTCAAAACCGCCATCCACCTCAACTGANCTCTGTCCACTGAGTAGGAGAGTGTTTTTCTTTTATTTTTATGATTTTTCTATAGAAAGATATGGATTTTTTAATTTTAGGCATTTAAAATAATTCAAAATTCCCTATTTTTCTGGTTTTCGACGCGGCGCTGACTGGATCCTACGACGGCTCTGAACTCACATGTGGTGCTCCGGTATTCAAAACCGCCATCCACCTCAACTGCCACGCAGCCCATGGTTCACGCACCATCAACTCATCTAGCTTGATCTCCTCAGTTGGTTAGATACACGCGCGATCAGACGGCTCTCCTAAGTGACCTATCCCATAAGTCGTTCAAACTAAAACTATAAAATCTTCATCTAGACTCAACTAAATCACATGAGGTTTGTTTCTACACCTTCATCTACTTAAGGCAAAAACATCTATGCGGTTAATCAAGTAAAAAATCAATTCATTACAAAAGGTGAATCAAAATAAGCTCGGGTTAGGGTTAGAGCTCAATACCTTTGTCTGAGAGGGAGGCCTCAATCAAATGGTTGTGGTAGCTTTCATTTGACCTAACAAACCTTTGGATGAATTCTTATGCCCTGGTGAATTGTGTATGTATAACTTCGATCAATCTCGATTTCAAGTGTTGATCAAAGTCTATGCTATGGGCTATTTCAGTGGGTGCTTTGATGGGGAATCAACTCCTCTCACTATTGGGATGGTGTGTGCACAATTAGTTTGAGTTTGGTAGATTGTGGGCAGATTTTCTAGTTTGAGCTAAAAATTTAAGCTCAAAATTTGGCTTCCACAATGGGGATAAGGGGGGAAAATGGTGGCAATAAGCTTAGGAGTTCTTGGAGAGTGTCTGAGAGAAATTGGGCAAAGTTTACCTAACGAATTTAGCACACTCCTCTCTTTATCCATGGAGGATCTGATTAAATAGAAGAGCTTAGAAGGAAGCTCAGAGCAAATTGATGGAGGGAAAGAGCTTTTTAGGTGGAGGGCTGAGGAGCTCTAAAGAGCCATTGGGATGAGGTGGCCTCTATGGTTGAAATTGGGTTTTATTTAGAGGTGGTGGCTCTTGATTTTAGCTCCTTCTATAACTAGGGTGGTTGGGCATGGCAGGGGAGGTGCTAGGTGGCTCAGGAACCTCATAGGAATCTGTCACAGCTATTAATTTGGGTTGAAGATAGGATTTAGCAAAGATATCTTTGGCTTAAGCAATTTAGGAAACAAATCCCTTAATTTAGGGAACCTTTGGTCTATGGANAGGATTTGGCAAAGATATCTTTGGCTTAAGCAATTTAGGAAACAAATCCCTTAATTTAGGGGACCTTTGGTCTATAGCTGATCTAAGGTGGGTTAAGTGAGTCCAGCCTGGTCACTAGCATCCCAAGTTGGCTATGGAAGTCTTTCCTTGACCAATTTAAAATGGCTAGGTCAGATTTGGTGCATGGGTTCAATGTGGAAGTTTAGAATTTAAATTGAAGGGAATTGGAGCCGAATTAATAGACATTTGAGGTTAATTTAGAGAAATTTGGTTTTCTTAGGCAATTTAGAGGATTTAGTCAAAATTGTCAAATNATGGAAGTCTTTCCTTGACCAATTTAAAATGGCTAGGTCAGATTTGGTGCATGGGTTCAATGTGGAAGTTTAAAATTTAAATTGAAGGGAATTGGAGCAGAATTAATAGACATTTGAGGTTAATTTAGAGAAATTTGGTTTTTTTAGGCAATTTAGAGGATTTAGTAAAAATGGTCAAACTGGCAAAATTGGGTTCAATTGAAGGGTCCAAATTAGTTTCGGTGACATTTGAAGTGATTTTAGAGGTTTTGGGAAAGTTTGGAGTGCCAATGGTGTTTTTATAATTTTGATAAATGTNGAAGTGATTTTAGAGGTTTTGGGAAAGTTTGGAGTGCCAATGGTGTTTTTATAATTTTGATAAATGTGGGGGGTATTTTGGTAATTTTGGGTGTTTTAAGGCAATTTGGGTATTTTGAAATGGTTTGAAATGTTATTTGAACAAATTTTGGTATTTTTGGTGAATTTGAGGATTTTGTCCAAATTTAGGACTTGAAGGACATTTAGATAACTTGGGTGGATTTATGGGCAAAGGGCCAACTTGGACATCTTAGTAGAATTGGGGTGCCAACCACCCCATATGAGCCATGGACCAATGAAATCCCCATTTGGGTTTTCTATGTACTGGTCTTAGCTAAACCCTTGCCTAGGACTAATGGGTTTAGGGGACCATCTACATGACTCTCCCAAAGGATTAAGGTATCAAAGTCAACAATTTGGGTTTAGGGTTGTGGGTGGATATGGATGATAGTAAGTGCAAGCGAGTGAACTAACTCTAAAACAACACCCAAAGTCAACCCTATGGCCAAGAAGTCTTATGGGAACTCTCCTTGAGCTCCTCTACTGTGACCCTACGTACTAAGTGCTAGAGGTTAGGACAAAAATGTGGAACTTCAAATTGAGCAAAGAGGAGTTTAGAGTTTCTAATGGTGAGGGTTTCTTTTCTAGTTCTCTATGAATAGTTAATAAGAAAGTCCTATGGGTAGACCCTAGGCTACTAAATAAGGAAAACTAAACCTCAACAAAAAGTGAGGCCAAAAAATTGATCCCCAATAGGTGTGGTGTGCTGGGCAAGCACACCACGTGTATTGGCGTTGATCGATAAGATCTACAAAACCAATACAGACTCCAAAGTTAACATACATGGAAGGAGTGTATAATTTGAGTGCTATTTGTTCCCACTAGGAAGTTAGAGAGTGTATATCTGACTGAAAACAATGAGTAGGAACTTTCACAGGGGACTGGAGAGCAGGTTTCAAATTATCAAGTTTCAGGTGTCTACTGATGATAGGAATCAGTATTTAGGTGTTAACCCCAAGATGGAAATTGAAATTTATGTATTAATCCCAGAAAGGTAAGTTGGAATTTAGGTACCAACCTCGAAGGTTGAGAGTAGGATGTCATGTTCCATTAAAGGGAGTCTTGCTCCTATCTCAAAGATATGTGTAGAAAATTTGATGTCGTCATCCCATTCAAGAGGGGGTCTTATACCAATTCCAGAAGGTTGAGAATAGAATGCAATGTTCCATTCAGGGGAGTCTTACTCCTACCTTGAAGATATGTGTAGAGAATTGGATGTCATGGTACCATTCAAGGGGGTCTTACACCAATCTCAAAAGGTTGAGAATAAGATGTGATGTTTCATATATGGGAGTCTTTCTCCTATCTCGAAGATTGTCGGCGCTCTTTTTGGTTGGAGGGGAGTTTCCCGTAAGAAGCTGTCGGTTACCGGAATCAAAATCCCGTCACCCGCTTTGGAAGGACATTGAAGTATGAAATCAAACTAACCCCATATTTTTTATAGTTTAAAATAAAAGATCACTGTACCTCAAATCTTGTATCTATCTCGAAAGATAAACAAAAGACTTAAGGATGAGGCTCGATCAAATAAACTAAGGAAAGTGTGACGTCCATTTGGTCTGCGAAACCTTTGTATTTGTCGATAAGTTCCTCTATTTAATATAAAGGATTAAATATGGTTTATATTAAGCTGGGTTCGGACATGCTTCCTATAAGCGTAAGCCACTATAGTTAATTACATCTTAAATGACCAAAGTCACCTAAAAAAACTCTCAATAAAAATCNTTTATCTTGGTTGATTTTAATTTTAGTTTTGGGTTATGGTTATGGTTAACATGCAAGTTTATGTAGGTAAATACAAGCATAAAACATGTAAGGAAAAAGCAGAAGAAAGACGGTACTACAAACTGTAAAAGTTTACCTGGCGAGTCTTCTCGTTCCACCACCTGAAACTTAAAAATGCATGTGAGGGCATTTATGAAGATCAAGAAAAGTAAAGTTCTGATAATTTTCCTAATTAAGGATAACTTTATCAAGCAAGATATATTAAGTTTACTTTATCTCCGAGATCTCCAACAGATCTAGAGAAAGAAGCAGGTCCATGCTACTTTCTCGTTGCCTGGTGAAAAATCCCGAGTTCTTTTTAATTTTTTTATGTTGCGNTCAATTCATTACAAAAGGTGAATCAAAATAAGCTCGGGTTAGGGTTAGAGCTCAATACCTTTGTCTGAGAGGAAGGCCTCAATCAAATGGTTGTGGTAGCTTTGATTTGACCTAACAAACCTTTGGATGAATTCTTGTGCCCTGGTGAATTGTGTATGTATAACTTCGATCAATCTCAATTTCAAGTGTTGATCAAAGTCTATGCTATGGGCTATTTCAGTGGGTGCTTTGATGGGTAATCAACTCCTCTCACTATTGGGATGGTGTGTGCACAATTAGTTTGAGTTTGGTAGATTGTGGGCAGATTTTCTAGTTTGAGCTAAAAATTTGAGCTCCAAATTTGGCTTCCACAATGGGGATAAGGGGGGGGGAAATGGTGGCAATAAGCTTAGGAGTTCTTGGAGAGTGTCTGAGAGAAATTGGACAGNGTACCATTCAAGGGGGTCTTACACCAATCTCAAAAGGTTGAGAATAAGATGTGATGTTTCATATATGGGAGTATTTCTCCTATCTCGAAGATTGTCGGCGCTCTTTTTGGTTGGAGGGGAGTTGCCCGTAAGAAGTTGTCGGTTACCGGAATTAACATTCCGTCACCCGCTTTGGAAGGACATTGAAGTATGAAATCAAACTGACCCCATATTTTTTATAGTTTAAAATAAAAGATCATTGTACCTCAAATCTTGTATCTATCTCGAAGGATAAACAAAAGACTTAAGGATGAGGCTCGATCAAATAATCTAAGGAAAGTGTGACGTCCATTTGGTCTGCGAAACCTTTGTATTTGTCGATAAGTTCCTCTATTTAATATAAAGGATTAAATATGGTTTATATTAAGCTGGGTTCGGACATGCTTCCTATAAGGGTAAGCCACTATAGTTAATTACATCTTAAATGACCAAAGTCACCTAAAAAGACTCTCAATAAAAATTAAGAAATATTATCTTCAAGGAATTTCAAAGGGTAGGAATTTTCAATGAAATCGGAAGAAGAGGTGTGAAAGGACATTGGTTCAAATTTAGAATATTTATTGTAGAGTCCAAAGGAGGAAGAACTAGAGGGTGTCATGGATCCAGAGGAGAATCATTTTATTGTAGAATCCAAAGGAAGAAGAACTAGGGGATGTCATAAATCGAGAGGAGAACTATTTTATTGTAGAATCTAAAGGAAGAAGGACTAGGGGATGTCATGGATCCAGAGGAGAACTCCATTTTATTGTAGAATCCAAAGGAGGAAGAACTAGGGGATGTCATGGATCCAGAAGAGAACCCTATTTTATTGTAGAATCTAAAGAAAGAAGAACTAGGGGATGTCATGGATCCAGAGGTGAACCTCAGTGACTTCCCAAGCTATCCTAATGTTTGGCTTCAATTTTGAGGAGAAATATTTAAGTGTTTCTTCCTGCAGACTTCCCAAGCTATCCTAATGTTTGGCTTCAATTTTGAGGAGAAATATTTAGGTGTTTCATTGTGCCAATTTTATTTGTTAGGGCTTACATTCATGTGAAATGATCACGCAAATAGCCTGGAAGATGTGAGAATTTAGGTCGTGACAAACTANGGGGACCATCTACATGACTCTCCCAAAGGATTAAGGTATCAAAGTCAACAATTTGGGTTTAGGGTTGTGGGTAGATGATAGTAAGTTCAAGTGAGTGAACTAACTCTAAAACAACACCCAAAGTTAACCCTATGGCCAAGAAGTCTTATGGGAACTCTCCTTGAGCTCCTCTACAGTGACCCTACGTACTAAGTGCTAGAGGTTAGGACAAAAATGTGGAACTTCAACTTGAGCAAAGAGGAGTTTAGAGTTTCTAATGGTGAGGGTTTCTTTTCTAGTTTTTTATGAATAGTTAATAAGAAAGTCATATGGGTAGACCCTAGGCTACTAAATAAGGAAAACTAAACCTCAACCAAAAGTGAGGCCAAAAAATTGATCCCCAATAGGTGTGGTGTACTGGGCAAGCACACCACGTGTATTGGCGTTGACCGATAAGATCTACAAAACCAATACAGACTCCAAAGTTAACATACATTGAAGGAGTGTATAGTTTGAGTGCTATTTGTTCCCACTGGGAAGTTAGAGAGTGTATTTCTGACTGAAAACAATGAGTAGGAACTTTCACAGGGGACTGGAGAGCAGGTTTCAAATTATCAAGTTTCAGGTGTCTACTGATGATAGGAATCAGTATTTAGGTGTTAACCCCAAGATGGAAATTGAAATTTATGTATTAATCCCAGAAAGGTAAGTTGGAATTTAGGTACCAACCTCGAAGGTTGAGAGTAGGATGTCATGTTCCATTAAAGGGAGTCTTGCTCCTATCTCAAAGATATGTGTAGAAAATTTGATGTCGTCATCCCATTCAAGAGGGGGTCTTATACCAATTCCAGAAGGTTGAGAATAGAATGCAATGTTCCATTCAGGGGAGTCTTACTCCTACCTTGAAGATATGTGTAGAGAATTGGATGTCATGGTACCATTCAAGGGGGTCTTACACCAATCTCAAAAGGTTGAGAATAAGATGTGATGTTTCATATATGGGAGTATTTCTCCTATCTCGAAGATTGTCGGCGCTCTTTTTGGTTGGAGGGGAGTTGCCCGTAAGAAGTTGTCGGTTACCGGAATTAACATTCCGTCACCCGCTTTGGAAGGACATTGAAGTATGAAATCAAACTGACCCCATATTTTTTATAGTTTAAAATAAAAGATCATTGTACCTCAAATCTTGTATCTATCTCGAAGGATAAACAAAAGACTTAAGGATGAGGCTCGATCAAATAATCTAAGGAAAGTGTGACGTCCATTTGGTCTGCGAAACCTTTGTATTTGTCGATAAGTTCCTCTATTTAATATAAAGGATTAAATATGGTTTATATTAAGCTGGGTTCGGACATGCTTCCTATAAGGGTAAGCCACTATAGTTAATTACATCTTAAATGACCAAAGTCACCTAAAAAGACTCTCAATAAAAATTAAGAAATATTATCTTCAAGGAATTTCAAAGGGTAGGAATTTTCAATGAAATCGGAAGAAGAGGTGTGAAAGGACATTGGTTCAAATTTAGAATATTTATTGTAGAGTCCAAAGGAGGAAGAACTAGAGGGTGTCATGGATCCAGAGGAGAATCCCGGTGACTTCCCAAGCTATCCTAATGTTTGGCTTCA
>JXCR01146924.1:42837-53283 GCA_002079205.1 Phalaenopsis hybrid cultivar | reverse complement strand
GACATCTTAATTTAGTTGAAGTTGTGGTTTTGTGTGATGTTTGTGATTAAATTTTGACTTGTTTTATATTTTTAATGTTGTGGAGGTGAGTTTTATCTTGGTTGATTTTAATTTTAGTTTTGGGTTATGGTTATGGTTAACATGCAAGTTTATGTAGGTAAATGCAAGCATAAAACATGTAAGGAAAAGGCAGAAGAAAGACGGTACTACAAACAGTAAAAGTTTACCTGGCAAGTCTTCTCGTTCCACCACCTGAAACTTAAAAATGCATGTGAGGGCATTTATGAAGATCAAGAAAAGTAAAGTTCTGATAATTTTCCTAATTAAGGATAACTTTATCAAGCAAGATATATTAAGTTTACTTGATCTCCGAGATCTCCAACAGATCTAGAGAAAGAAGCAGGTCCATGCAACTTTCTCGTTGCCTGGTAAAAAATCCCGAGTTCTTTTTAAATTTTTTATGTTGCTTAAAAATTTATCCTATAAATACCCTTAATGCTCAGTGAACATTGATGTCTCATATATCCCTAAGAAAGGGGTAATTATCATTTATCATTTAATTTGAAAATTATGTGAGTGAATTCCCTTGAAGGGGAAGTTAATGTAATTTGAACACTTAGCCAAATTTTTAAAACTAATTGGGCTTAGTGGTGTTTCAGGGATGTTTGATTTAATTAATGTTTATTTATTTTTAAACCTAATTGGGCTTAATGGTGTTTCAAGGATGTTTGATATAATTATGTTTATTTCCTTAATCCTCATTTAGTCAATTTTGATTTAGCCTAAGTCACCACTAAGCTCTTAAGACCTAGTAATCCTAATTCGGCTTAGTGGTGTTTCAAGGATGTTTGATTATGTTATGTTTATTTCTCTAATTCTAATTGGGCTTAGTGGTGTTTCAAGGATGTTTGATATAATTATGTTTATTTCTCTAATTTCATTTAGTCAATTTTGATTTAGCCTAAGTCACCACTAAGCCCTTAAGACCTAGGTGAGTGTGTTAATTACTTTTAGAAATAGTTAAGCTTTAAGTGGTCATGATTCATAACTTGAATTTTTATTTGAAAATCAAAATAGGGGTATTAAATTATTGACTAGGGGGNTCTCATTTAGTCAATTTTGATTTAGCCTAAGTCACCACTAAGCCCTTAAGACCTAGGTGAGTGTATTAATTACTTTTAGAAATAGTTAAGCTTTAAGTGGTCATGATTCATAAAAGTCATACCCCTAAGTCAAAGATCATTTAATTTTAATAAAGTTCCAAATTTTAATAATTTAGAAATTTATTAACTTAATTAATAAATTGAGATTGGTTTCTACCAATTAACTCCTTATGTTCCAAACATCAAATAAATTGATTAAGATCAGAGGTTTCTCTTTTCCTCCAACCCCTTTGGGTTTCAAACATCAAATAAATTGATTAAGATTAGAGGTTACCCATTTTCCCTCCTTGTGAATTAAGCCTAAATGTTAATTAAGGCTAAATTTCCAAAATTACACATTTGCCCCTAAGGCTCTAGCACCTCATAATTTGTCAAACTCAATTTAACTGACTTTCAAATTTTTATCCTACCTCATTCATGGGTCAATTAACATATCAGAAGAGAAAATGTGATTTTTCAAAATTTAATTTATTTTATATAATTATTTTCATGCAAAAATAAGATTTTTCAAAGAAAATTCCTAACTTGAACAAGGTAATATCTAATCCTTTGAAATTTTTAATAGAGGTAGATCTAGACCNTTAAGGCTAAATTTCCAAAATTACACATTTGCCCCTAAGGCTCTAACACCTCATAATTTGTCAAACTCAATTTAACTGACTTTGAAATTTTTATCCTACCTCATTCATGGGTCAATTAAGATATCAGAAGAGAAAATGTGATTTTTCAAAATTTAATTTATTTTATATAATTATTTTCATGCAAAAATAAGATTTTTTAAAGAAAATTCCTAACTTGAACAAGGTAATATCTAATCCTTTAAAATTTTTAATAGAGGTAGATTTAGATTAGAGAAGACTTTGAACCAAATTTCATGATTTTTTGAATTCTCTGTGATTTATTAGAATTATTTTAAATTCTGGGCTATTTAATAAAAATAAAATATTTTAGGTGGTGAAAATTAAGTTTTATATTTTTGAAAAATCTCCCTAAGGTTGGAGAACTCAGAGGAGAAAAGTTCATTATTTTTTTAGTGATGAAAATTACGTTTTGTATTTTTGAAAAATCTCACTAAAGTCAGAAAACTCAAAGGAGAAAATTTTATATTTTTCTGATTTTTAAATTAAGTTTTGTATTTTTGAAAGATCTCCCTAAGGTCAGAGAACTCAGAGGAGAAAACTTTATATTTTTCTGATTTTTCTTTGATTTATTGATCAAAGGAGCAAATTTTATATTTTTCATATTTTTCTTTGATTTATTGAAATTATTTTAGTGATTTTAGCCTTTTAAAAATTATAAGCTTTGAAATTCAATATCTTTATTTAGAAAATCAAGAAAAATATTCTAATTGTTCCTAAGAGATTAGGAAGCAATTTAGAACATTTCTATGAGTTTTATTAATTTTATTATTTTTAATGAATTTTTAATTATTTAAATATTTTAAAATAGGCTAAAAATCAAGTTTTTATTTTAAATATAATTTTATTTTTATAAAATATCCCTGATAATAAAGAACTGAAAAACCTAAGTTTCATAATTTTTTGAGTTTTATTTTAGTTTTTAAAAATCATTTAAGTGTTAAAAGTGGTATTTATCTTTGAAAATCAATTCAAGTTATCAAATGAACTCAAAATATTTTGAACTTTTGTTGATGAGTTCTCTGGATANATAGGCTAAAAATCAAGTTTTTATTTTAAATATAATTTTATTTTTATAAAATATCCCTGATAATAAAGAACTAAAAAAACTAAGTTTCATAATTTTTTGAGTTTTATTTTAGTTCTTAAAAATCATTTAAGTGTTAAAAGTGGTATTTATCTTTGAAAATCAATTCAAGTTATCAAATGAACTGAAAATATTTTGAACTTTTATTGATGAGTTCTCTGGATAATAAATCACATTGGAGATCAAAAATCAAGTCATTTAAATTTTTATATTTTCCAAAATTAATTATTTTAGTGATTTAGGGTTTGTAAAATTTAAGGGTATTTTAAATGAATTGACCCATGAAATTATTTCCAAAGGCTTCTCTAGTCATGGTGGACCTTCCAAAATTTTTTTAGGATTTTTTAATCAATATGCTAATTTTCATGATTATTTTAAAGAAATAATGTGGAAGATCTTGAAAATAGGGATCTCTGAATAGGAACGTCTTCTGACTTTGGAAAAATCAAAAGATATTTCCCTTGACAAAGCTACAACATGCCAAAATTTCAAGCTAAGGTGATGTATCAATATGCATGGAGAATCAAATGATCCCAAACATTANTTTAATCAATATGCTAATTTTCATGATTATTTTAAAGAAATAATGTGGAAGATCTTGAAAATATGGATCTCTGAATAGGAACCTCTTCTGACTTTGGAAAATTCAAAAGATATTTCCCTTGACAAAGGCTACAACATGCCAAAATTTCAAGCCAAGGTGATGTATCAATATGCATGGAGAATCAAATGATCCCAAACATTATTTAATTAATTAAAAATATTTTATGCATCAAATGGACTTGAAATTTATTCCACATTATTCTCCTCTATTCACTAAGCAAGATGGAATTTTTATATTATATTTTTGGTGATTTTTCTACACAAAGTTATGAATTTTCTAAGTTAAGGGTATTTAAATAAATAAGAAAAAGTCATATTTATCTATTTAAACCGCACGTGCTGACTAGATCATAGGCAGCTCCGAAGGCATGCGTGGCGCGCTCTGGTTGGATGCCGCCATCCCCGTAACTACTGACTCAGTCCGTTTATGTCTCGTAGCGCTGTCCGGCTCAATCTCCTCCGTCCATTTAATACACGCTCGATCGAACGGCTCCCCGTCATCGTCCCCGATAGAATGATTTTGTGACCGTACACACTAAAACCCTATGATCTTTGCCTAGACTCAACCAAATCACCTCGGGTTTGATCCTATTGACTTGTCTAAGTGAGACGAACATATTCATACGGTAATCATGCAATTAAATTAATCTTAATTAAATGGAGAATCAAAATTGGCTCGGAATGAGGTCAGGATTTATACCTTTGCTTTGAGAAGTGAAGCTTCGATCAGAGGGGTTCAACACGTTTGTTGGGGTCCAAGGAGGCTAGAGATTCAGTCCCTGGTCTTTGTGTAAGGCTTAAGTAGGAATTTGATCATGGCCGGATTTGGGTGTTGGTCTAGAGCTATGGTAGAGGCTCTGTGGAAGGGGGATTTTATGGGGTTTTGGCTTCTTTCACTATTGTGAAGGTGTGGGTGAAGTTAATTTGAGTTTGGTGGGCTATGAAGGTTTATTAGGT
Organism: Phalaenopsis hybrid cultivar; assembly: GCA_002079205.1. Classification (NCBI taxonomy): domain Eukaryota; kingdom Viridiplantae; phylum Streptophyta; class Magnoliopsida; order Asparagales; family Orchidaceae; genus Phalaenopsis; species Phalaenopsis hybrid cultivar. The sequence goes on along the minus strand of JXCR01146924.1, from coordinate 48,835 downwards.
TTTATCCTGGTTTCCGGCAAGGTTTCAAGCTCAAAGTTGAGCTCCGGCAATGGGAACTGTGAGGGAAAATTGTTGGAATGCACTGAGGAGACCTTAGGGAAGCTCTGTGTGAAGTTTGGAGAGGCCACTCAAAGAAAACTTTAGCACACCTCCCACGGCCGTGGGAGGTGAGTTTTTATAAAACTCCTCTCTGAGAAATTTTCAGCACACCTCCCATGGTCGTGGGAGGTGATTTTTTATAAAAAAGTCCATGGGTGGCTCTTATAAGTTTGTGTGCATTGTGGTGCTTAGGTGGAGGGCAGAGGAGCTCTTCAATTTGATTTGGATGAGCTGGCCTCTAAGTTTGATTTTGGTGAGGTGCCATGGGGGTGGCTCTCAGTTTTAAGCTTTTCTAGCTACTAGGCCGGCCGGCCGGCCTGAGCTGGCCTCTAGGTTTGATTTGGGAAAATTTCAGCACACCTCCTATGGTGATTTGGGTGAGATGCCATGGGGGTGATTCTCGGTTTTGGGCTTTTCCGGCCACTAGGCTGGCCAGTCGGCCCAGGGGGAGGTGGCTAGGAGCTCAGGGAACCCAGAGGAATCCATCACAGCAATTTAATGCATGGAGGTGGCTAGGAGCTCAGGGAACCCAGAGGAATCCATCATAGCAATTTAATGCAAATGTGTTTGGATTTGGTTAATGCAAATGTGCTTGGATTTGGCAAAGATATCTTAAGCATGTGCATTTTTGGAAATAAGTCCCCTTAATTTGGGGGACCTTTGGTCCATGGCTTGATTTAGTTAATTTCATGATGTTTGGACTGGTCACTAAGTCCAACTAATGGCTGTGGTGGAGTTAATTTGGTGGCCTTAGGGTGGTTAGGTCACATTTAGTGCATGGGTCCAAGTGGGTGCAAAGGACCAAAACTTAGGTTTGGGCTAGGTTATCCATGTCAATTGGCCCAATTGATTGATCAAAATTGTGTATATTATCATAAGGAACAACTTTGGTGAAGGATGGAAATGGTTTTGAGTCCAATTGGGGGGTTAATTTGAAGGACTTTTGAACTTTAATCAATTTAGTCATGTTGGGCCNAAAATGTATGACTGATTCGGAAGTGAGAATTGAAATGTAGGTCAATTCTCAAAAGAGGGTGTCGGAATGTAATGACCAACCTAGAATTTAATAAATCAAAAATGTAGGACTGATTCGAAAGTGAGAATTGAAATGTAGATCAATTCACAAAAAAGAGTGTCGGAATGCAAGGACCGATCTCGAATGAAATGAATCAGAAATGTAGGACTGATTTGAAAGTGAGAATTGAAATTTAGGTATTGATTTCAAGGAGAGAGTCAAAATTTAGGTATCGACCTCGAAATATGAGAATTGAAATGTAAGTATCAATTTGAAGATGAAAGAATTTAAATGTAGGTATCAATTCAAAGATGTGAGAATTGAAATGTAGACATCAATTCCAAGGAGAGAGTCGAAATTTAGGTATCGACCTCGAAACATGAGAATTGAAATGTAAGTATCAATTTGAAGATGAGAGAATTGAAATGTAGGTATCAATTCGAAGATGTGAGAATTGAAATGTAGGTATCAATCCCAAGGAGAGAGTCGAAATTTAGGTATCGACCTTGAAATGTGAGAATTGAAATTTAAGTATCAATTCTAAGATGAGAGAATTAAAATGTAGCTATCAATCCCAAGGAGAGAGTCAAATTTAGGTATCGACTTCAAAATGTGAGAATTGAAATGTAAGTAACAATTCGAAGATGAGAGAATTGAATTAAAATGTAAGTATCAATTTGAAGATTGGAGAATTAAAATGTTGGTATCAATCTCGAAATGTGAGAATCGGGATTTAGGTGCTGATTTGAAGATGTAATTTGAAATTTACAAAGAGCTTATTGTGTTGAATTCGCAGAAGTGTGTCATGTGGAAAGGTTGATCATGTTGAAGGAGATTTGTAGAGATTTGTGGAGTTTTGTGCAGAATGCAAAATTCTGCGGGGATGTGCAGAGAGTTAGTGTAGATAACGATGGTTGTGCTGCGCGCACAAAGACTACGAAATTTCGAAAACNAGAATGCAAAATTCTGCGGGGATGTGCAGAGAGTTAGTGTAGATAACGATGGTTGTGCTGCACGCACAAAGACTAGGAAACTTTGAAAATGGAAGCACCCACTCAGCAGGTTCATTTCATTTTCTTTTTGTTTTCATCACATTTAATTTTTCAAAAATGTGTTCTCAAGGTTTTAATTTTAATTGGTTGATTTTTAAAAGAAATTTGTTTTGTTATTAACTCATTTATGATTATTTTTCATTTGTGTTTTATTTATTGTTGAAGATTTGTTGTTTCGTTCTTTGTTAATTGAAATTTTGAACCATCGCATGGTTTGCGGCTTTCATCCATCGCACAAAAATGCAACTGACAAAAAGGCACAATTTGAGATNATTTTGAACCATCGCATGGTTTGCGGCTTTCATCCATCGCACAAAAATGCAACTGACAAAAAGGCACAATTTAAGATAAATTTCCATTAATTTGCCCCAAAAAGGGATGCCATAAATCAACATAGGCTAATGCCTCAAAAGGTACATCATGTAATCTATGCTGAAATACATTGAGAATCATCCCATGATATGAGTACATCATCGACTGAATACATCAGATACATGTCATGCTATTAGAAGAAAGTAAGTGAACCCTCTGTACCAGGTATGTTGAGCTCCTGATCAAGCAAACCTTCTAAGTCATGCTCCGGGATAAGAGTTTCCTCCGCATGTACTTAGAGGTACAACCTTCTCACAGCTCTTTTAGAAATAACTCCTCCAATTCTGGGTCCTGCTGGAATCCATATGGTATTTTACTGTCTTCCATTCTGTGGAAGGTTACAGAAACCCTACGGTGTCGCACTCCTGGAATGCAGTGCTTGCNACATGAGTGTCCCAAAAGATCAAGGGATCTAGGTTAGAAATTTGAGTTTAGGGTAGTGAGTGAATGTGGGTGTATATGAGTGTAGATTAGAGTAGTGAGTGTAGTGAGTGCCTTAGCTTCAAACCAACACCCAGTTAACCTTAAGGTCCAACAGTCCTAAGGGTGACTCATCTTGAGTTTCCCCCATAGTGATCTCACCGACTAAATGCTAGAGGTTGAGACGAACATGTGACACTTCAAGTTGAGTAAAGAAGAGGGTAGAATTTCTAATGGTGAGTGTTCAATGTCTAGTTTTCTAAGAATAGTCAATTGGAAAATCTTATGCCTAGACCTTAGTCTACTAAAAGGGAAAAACTAAACCTCAACCATAAGTGAGGTCAACAAACGGACCCCCAATAGGTGTGGTGTGCTGAGCAAGCACACCGCACGTATTGGCATTGACCTACGAGATCAAAAAAACCTAATACAACCTCTAAGTCAACAGACCCGAAAATATGTGTAGGGTCGTTTGTGTGATTTGTTTATGCCGGGGAATTAGCAGGTGAGTGTCTTATCAGGTCGAGAAGTAGGGAATCTCGCTGTGGATTGGAGAGTGGACTTTGAGTTATATAATTTCAAATNGTCTTATCAGGTCGAGAAGTAGGGAATCTCGCTGTGGATTGGAGAGTGGACTTTGAGTTATATAATTTCAAATATTTCCAAAGGATGGGAGTCAGATGTAAGTGCTTACCCCGAGGTGGGAATTGAAATTCAGATATCAATTCAAAAAGAAAGAGAGTGTGTCAGAATGTAAAGACCGGTCTCGAATGTAATGAATCAAAAATGTAAGACTGATTTATAAATGAGAATTGAAATATAGGTCAATTCTCAAAAGAGAGTGTTGAAATGTAAGGACCGACCTTGAATGAAATGAATCAAAAATGTATGACTGATTCGGAAGTGAGAATTGAAATGTAGGTCAATTCTCAAAAGAGGGTGTCGGAATGTAATGACCAACCTAGAATTTAATAAATCAAAAATGTAGGACTGATTCGAAAGTGAGAATTGAAATGTAGATCAATTCACAAAAAAGAGTGTCGGAATGCAAGGACCGATCTCGAATGAAATGAATCAGAAATGTAGGACTGATTTGAAAGTGAGAATTGAAATTTAGGTATTGATTTCAAGGAGAGAGTCAAAATTTAGGTATCGACCTCGAAATATGAGAATTGAAATGTAAGTATCAATTTGAAGATGAAAGAATTTAAATGTAGGTATCAATTCAAAGATGTGAGAATTGAAATGTAGACATCAATTCCAAGGAGAGAGTCGAAATTTAGGTATCGACCTCGAAACANCAAAAAGGCACAATTTGAGAGAAATTTCCATTAATTTGCCCCAAAAAGGGATGCCATAAATCAGACATAGGCTAATGCCTCAAAAGGTACATCATGTAATCCATGCTGAAATACATTGAGAATCATCCCATGATATGAGTACATCATAGACTGAATACATCAGATACATGTCATGCTATTAGAAGAAAGTAAGTGAACCCTCTGTACCAGGTATGTTGAGCTCCTGATCAAGCAGACCTTCTAAGTCATGCTCCGGGATAAGAGTTCCCTCCGCATGTACTTAGAGGTACAACCTTCTCACAGCTCATTTAGAAATAACTCCTCCAATTCTGGGCCCTGCTGGAATCCATATGGTATTTTATTGTCTTCCATTCTGTGGAAGGTTACAGACACCCTAAGGTGTCGCACTCCTGGAATGCAGTGCTTGCCAATGTCTGCACGATTGCCCTTCAGGACAAGTACTGAACCAACTAGAAGAAGAATCTCCACAGCTCCTCTAAATTTGCCAGGGCCGACTATATCAATTTCTTTTCCAAATAGAATATTGCTTTTACTCATGAACGAGACCGTGCAGAAAGGCCTCACAAAATCATGATGGTCGATGTGTGAGGGAATGCAGTCACCTTCTTCATAAATGTTAATGATGCAACTATTGGGAATGCAAGTAGTGGGTAGAATATTCCATTTGACCATTCTCTTGATCATCCATTTTATCATCGGTGGTAACAGATCCACTTGGTTGTATCTGAGGATCCCAGACAGATTTCCCTGTCTGTCGTTCGCGAGATTGTAGCAACGGCCGCATTAGATGGTCATTCTTCCCTTTCTCCTCATCCATTTCTCCGGCTCAGAGTATGTCCTCTCCATGAGAAGGCCCGCTCGACCTCTATCTCTTAAATCAAAGATGCAGTCTAGAATGCTTCTCTCATCAATTTCACCTTCTCTCATCCAAATTCTTTCAGCTGGCCTTTCTGCACTGCGTCCGGCGGAGCGGAACTTTTGGTAATCGTTCATTAAGGGCGGCTATCACGTCCCTTGCTGTAGTAGCTACCATGGAGGGTAGACGGCTAGGCCTATCCATCGGATCTTGTTCTGCTATCATATTTTTACCTTTGCGTGACACATTGTCTTGAGTGGTCACCCTCAACAGTGAAGGCAATCCCTTCTTTTTTTACTGCTGACTACGTCCATTAGAGGACCATCGTAGTCCATATCAACCTGGTTGAAATCCACATTGAAATCTATGACACCTCCTTGCGGTGCCGTCTCTTCATTCAATGCTAGGTTCCAGCCATCCTGGAAGGCAAAGATCAGCCTCAGTTTTGACATTCTTATGCAGACGACAGGAAAAACATCAGTGGGTAGAAGCTTGGCATGAACAAGAACAAAACAAATTATTTATTAAAATAAATTTTAATTTGTTTTGGTGAAGAGGATTATTCATTTTATGTTTGAGTTTCGTTTAATTTAGTAGGGTATTTAAATTTGAAAATAGAAAAGAGAACGTGTGAAGTTCAAAAATCTTCTCAAAATTTTCATTATAACGAGGTTAATTACAAAATTTGGACCTGATCATAGACATTTGGCCATATAGATAAACTTAAAACAATCAAAGTTTTCAAAGCAAGCAAAGGAAAGCGGAGGCAAGCAGCATTAAGCAGCATCAGGTTGCGTAATAGGTTTCCAGGTATCGTCCATTTACCGGTAACATGGGTCTTTCACTACGGAAGTCCACTAAC
>JXCR01146924.1:21337-38748 GCA_002079205.1 Phalaenopsis hybrid cultivar | reverse complement strand
CTGACTGTTCTCTCAACGAGAAAACTTCATCTGAGGATGTGCTAGCCAACTGAGCTAAGAAAATTTATGGATCAAGCAAAGTTGTAGCCAGAGATTCTCTCATCTCCTTTGACAGGATCAGAGCGTCGTAGATGCTTAGTCGGACAGGAAACTTCCTAAGATGAGCTAGCACATTGTAGTCTACTTTGCATGATCCTATTTTATCTTGATTATGTGTTTCTTTCTCTAGCGGAGGTGGGGGTATCTCTTCTCGAGTCATTATCTGTTTTCCTTTGTCTGTTGGAGCTGTTCTTGGTGGTAAAACTTTTTCGCTCCTTAAGTTGACTTCTGTGATTTCTTATTCTTGAGATATAATTATTGAATCTTTTGGTGTCTCTTCCTCTCCATCAAAAAGATCTAAGTTGATGGTAAGCGGTGTACCGTGATGCTCGATAATTGGATCTTCGTTATCGGTGCTGTCGTAAGTGATATCATTGATGTCTTCTTTGGACTTGACAATGAGTTCATCAGACTCGAGTACGATTTGAGGATCGTTTTAGGGATCNAGATGTGGTAGTTCTAGTTTTGATTACATGGACATCCATGAAATCCTCCTCCAAGTAATCATTGTAATCAAAATCTTCATTATCACTATTGACGAAAACTCCATGCTCTAGAGCTAACTCAAAAATCTCGATTCTGAGTTTCTCAACTTTTTCCTTAATTATCGATTCCTTGATTACTTTAAGATCTCGAGGACCCTGATGGACATCCTCTATTTGTTCCTCCATCTCACTAGCAATTGTCGCAACGATGTCAGATCTTTCAGACACTGGTTTTACTTCCTGTCTTGCTGGCTCACTGAACTGTATCGGTGCAGTGACCTTGGGTACCCATACCCTTTTCTTCTTCAATGATGATGTCTCAGGATGGGATGTCTTAGTAGAGACATTGGTATATCGAGGGAAGGTATGCTCCTTGTGGAGTAGACTGGTTACAGTGTCAGGTAATCGTCTTGTCTTTCTTCCCGAGATTGCAGGAATGACGGATAAGCTCCTCGGTCTGAGTCTCAACTTAATCGGTCGGCAACCTGCGGTCCTGGTGGTGGTATGATTGGTGGTGACTATATCAATATCAACTCGGTTTCCAAAACGGAACCAGATGGGAATACGTGAAGGCGACTTTTCAGTCGACATGAGAGACTTTCTAACGGACTTAACATCCTTCAAAATTTCTTTTTTCATACGAGGGGAAATTGCATGTCGCACTAGTTTAAGTAACTCACTAACAAAACATCCTTCTTTAGTAGCAAGCCTTCTGAAGACTGCACTAACTCGGGTGATAGGAGTGAATTTCTTTTCCTCCTCACTGTGTCCACGGAGTGATCGTAATGCGGAAGCAATCTTCCAAATACTCTCATATCCATCAGTATCTGTCAGAGGATGGAATCTACTCCCTCGTAGGAGTGGAAAAATTTTTTGTAACACCTCTTCAACTCGATGAGGCTCCTCCTCAATGGGTGTGTTCTCAAGAGTTTGGGCTTTGATGGTCCTCCAANAGAGACTTTCTAACGGACTTAACATCCTTCAAAATTTCTTTTTTCATACGAGGGGAAATTGCATGTCCCACTAGTTTAAGTAACTCACTAACAAAACGTCCTTCTTTAGTAGCAAGCCTTCTGAAGACTGCACTAACTCGGGTGATAGGAGTGAATTTCTTTTCCTCCTCATTGTGTCCACGGAGTGATGATAATGCGGAAGCAATCTTCCAAATACTCTCATATCCATCAGTATCTGTCAGAGGATGGAATGTACTCCCTCGTAGGAGTGGAAAAATTTTTGGTGACACCTCTTCAACTCGATGAGGCTCCTCTTCAATGGGTGTATTCTCAGGAGTTTGGGCTTTGATGGTCCTCCATACTCTTCTATTGTGGTTCTTCCTTTGAGTTCGAGTTAGTGGTACAGTCCTTGAGCTCGACCCGATTTTAAACACAGGTGGTGGGAAAATTAATCCCTTAGTCGAATCTTCAACGACCATCACTTCTTTCCCCTTAGCAGTAGCNGAGTTCGAGTTAGTGGTACAGTCCTTGAGCTCGACCCGATTTTAAACACAGGTGGTGGGAAAATTAATCCCTCAGTCGGATCTTCAACGACCATCACTTCTTTCCCCTTAGCAGTAGTAGGGCTAGCAGGTTTGGCTAGTGCCATGATGGCAGCAGTTTTAGCCTTCTTGCAGGCAGCAAAGTCTTGAAGGCAGTTTAGGTTGAATTCTGCAGATGGTTCTTGCATTTCTGGTGTAGCGATCTTCATTACCACGAATGGGGCTTTCCTAAGGATGACCTCGAGATCTTCAAATCCAGCTCCAAATTTGATGGTAGAAGCGAGGTTAGGGACGTTGCTGTCTGTCGGCGGGTTGAAGGAAAAGGTCAGCGTTGGGTAGGCCATAGTAGAGGGCTTTAAAACAGAAAGTTTTAGGGTCAGCTATATGGCCAAAAAGCCTCGTAATCTTTAGTGCAAGCATCNTGCAGATGGTTCTTGCATTTCTGGTGTAGCGATCTTCATTACCACGAATGGGGCTTTCCTAAGGATGACCTCAAGATCTTCAAATCTAGCTCCAAATTTGATGGTAGAAGCGAGGTTAGGGACGCTGCTGTCCGTCGGCGGGTTGAAGGAAAAGGTCAGCGTTGGGTAGGCCATAGTAGCGGGCTTTAAAACAGAAAGTTTTAGGGTCAGCTATATGGCAAAAAAGCCTCGTAATCTTTAGTGCAAGCACAGAGAATAGAGGTTGATCTGTAGACCGGGCAGGTCTTAATTTATGGGTATTTTTAACATCTTTGTTTAAAAGGCATAAAATTTAATTAATATAAGAAAATTTCAAAGTGTGCGCAGCACAACATGATTTGCTTTAATTTGCGAAATAGCAAATAAAATTTGGAAGGGAGATGTGAAGGAATTTTAAGACCCAGTGCGGGACCCAATTAGCGGTAGAGAATGCCCAGGTGGAATTAGTCCNTAAATATTTTAGGTACGGCTTCATCCTTGAAGGAATACACAACTTTTTGTCGCTCTAACAGGGATATTCTTTAATTTATGGGTATTTTTAACATCTTTGTTTAAAAGGCATAAAATTTAATTAATATAAGAAAATTTCAAAGTGTGCGCAGCACAACATGATTTGCTTTAATTTGCGAAATAGCAAATAAAATTTGGAAGGGAGAGACCCAGTGCGGGACCCAATTAGCGATGGAGAATGCCCAGGTGGAATTATTCCATCGACACACCTATTGGGGATCCGANAAATAGCAAATAAAATTTGGAAGGGAGATGTGAAGGAATTTTAAGACCCAGTGCGGGACCCAATTAGCGGTACAGAATGCCCAGGTGGAATTAGTCCATCGACACACCTATTTGGGGATCCGACCCCATCTGAAAAATTTAGGCAGAAAATGCCCAGGTGGAATTAGTCCATCGACACACCTATTGGGGGTCCGACCCCACATAAAAATTTAAGGAGTCCTTAATGGCCTTCTGAACCCCTCTGTTCAAAGATGGTTGAACAGCTAGTCTTGAAGTCCAAGGAGTTGGCTGTACTTTCCCAAGACACAAATGGGTAAAGTATGCCAACGGAAGAAGGGTAATTTGATTGAAGAGGGACATGGACACATTACCGATGTGTGAAAATAATATTTCTTGATTTGTATGGAGAGAAAAGCACATCCCCAGTGGAGTCGCCAGAAGCTATCTGCGCTATTTTTGGTTGGAGGGGAGTTGCCCGTAAGAAGCTGTCGGTTACGGGAATCGAAATCCCATCGTNTGAACAGCTAGTCTTGAAGTCCAAGGAGTTGGCTGTACTTTCCCAAGACACAAATGGGTAAAGTATGCCAACAGAAGAAGGGTAATTTGATTCAAGAGGGACATGGATACATTACCGATGTGTGAAAATAATATTTCTTGATTTGTATGGAGAGAAAAGCACATCCCCAGTGGAGTCGCCAGAAGCTATCTGTGCTATTTTTGGTTGGACGGGAGTTGCCCGTAAGAAGCTGTCGGTTACCAGAATCGAAATCCCGTCGTCCGCTTTGGAAGAACATTGAAGTATGAAATCAAACTTACCCCACATTTTTTATAGTTTAAAATGAAAGAGCACTGTACCTTAAATCCTCTATCTATCCGGAAGGATAAACACAAGACATAAGGATGAGGCTCGATCAAATAAAATATGGAAAGTATGACGTCTGTTTGGTCTGCGAAACCTTTGTATTTGCCAGCAAGTTCCTATATATAATATAAAGGATTAAATAGGGTTTATATTAAGCTGGGTTCGGACATGCTTCCTACAAGGGCAAGCCTGTATAATTAATTACATCTTAAATGACCAAAGTCACCTAAGAAGACTCTCGATAAAAATCAAGAAATATTATCTTCAAGGAATTTCAAAGGGTAGGAATTTTCAATGAAATCAGACAAAGAAGTGTGAAAGGGGATTGGTTCAAATTTAGAATAATTTATTGTAGAGTCCAAAGGAGGAAAAACTAGAGGGTTTCATGGATCCAAAGGAGAACCCCAGTGACTTTCCAAGCTATCCTAATGTTTGGCTTCAGTTTTGAGGAGAAATATTTAGGTATTTCATCCTACCNAAATCAAACTGACCCCATATTTTTCATAGTTTAAAATGAAAGAGCAATGTACCTTAAATCCTGTATCTATCCGGAAGGATAAACACAAGACATAAGGATGAGGCTCGATCAAATANTTGAAGTATGAAATCAAACTGACCCCATATTTTTCATAGTTTAAAATGAAAGAGCACTGTACCTTAAATCCTCTATCTATCCGGAAGGATAAACATAAGACATAAGGATGAGGCTCGATCAAATAAAATATGGAAAGTATGACGTCTGTTTGGTCTGCAAAACCTTTGTATTTGCCAGCAAGTTCCTCTATATAATATAAAGGATTAAATAGGGTTTATATTAAGCTGGGTTCGGACATGCTTCCTACAAGGGCAAGCCCCTATAANTGGATAACTAATAAATAACTAAAGATAGAAAATAGGGTTTAATTTGTGATATTCAATATATAAGAAATCATCATTTTCCTTGTCAATAAATTATAGTGAATGGATGAAATGAATTAGTTCAATTTATATTGTGTCAATTAGGAGCATTCCTATTCTTTACACTTTGGTCCAGGCATAAAGAACATTGACTAATCCTATGTTTGGTTACTGATTCTGCGGCTAGGCTGGGAGGATACCGGCTCTCACTTCGGAGCTCCTACGTTCCCCTCACCTGATNTGATTTTACTACAACTAGACTCACGGGTCGTCAACCATTTAAGTCGCATCTGGTTCCGAGAAATCTATGGACTACTATCCTCAAGGATGTTCATAAAGACCTAAAAGAGAAGATGAAAAGGTTACCCAATGCCGTATCTATTCTGCACCATGGAGAGCGTACTTCTCTTTGACATGATGATGTCCCTACCGAGACGCTCCATCTCAAGACATCATCATCAAAGAAAAGGGTATGGGTACCCATGGTTACTGCACTAATACGGTCTAGCAAGCCCACAAGGCAGGATCATGGAATGAAGCAACGGTCCAAGGTATCCAGCATGGTCAGAACAATTGGTGGCGAGATGGATGAGCAAGTAGAGGATGCTCGACAAAGTCTTCCAGTTCTTAAGATATTATAAGAATCAATATTTGAAAAAATGGTTGAAAAGCTCAGGGTTGAGATTTTTGATTTGCCCTAAGAATATGGAGTTTCCATCAATAATGACGATGAAGATTTTGACTTTAATGATTACCTCGAGGGAGATTTCACAGATATCCATGTCATCAAGATAAGAGCAATTGCATCTGTGTGTGATGCTCAACCTCTCATCAAAGAGAACGCCTGTTAGCACTATTTTGGGTTGTTAGTGGAGTTATACGTTGGAAGCTATCGATCCCCAAAATCAAAATCACGTCGCCTGCTTCTAAGACATTTAATTTATATATATATAACTTTTAAGAAAAAAAAGAAATCAAACTAACCTCATATTTTTCATTTTTTAAATGAAAGAGCACTATACCTTAAACCCTATATCTATCCTAAAAGATATATACAAGACATAAAGATGAGGCTCGATCAAATAAACTAAGAAATATGTGACATCCATTTGGTTTGCGAAACCATTTTATTTGCCGACAAGTTTCGCTATTTAATATGAAGAATTAAATAGGGTTTATATTAAGCTGGGTTTGGAAAAGCTTCCTATAGGGGCAAGCCCCTATAGTTAATTACATCTTAGATTATCAAAGTCACCTAAGAAAACTCTCGATAAAAATCATGGAATATTATCTTCAAAGAGGTCAAAAGGATAGGACTTTTCAACAATATCAGACAAAGAGGTGTGAAACGGTAATGGTTCCAATTTGGAGCATCTATTGTAGGATCCAAAGGAGGAAGGACTAGGGGATGTCATAGATATGGAGGAGAACCTTGGTGACTTCCCAAGCAATACTATTTTTTGGCTTCAACTTTGAGGAGAAATTATTTGGGTGTTTCATCCTACCAATTTTATTATTTAGAGCTTACACTTATGTGAAACAATCACGCAAATAACCTGGAAAATATGAGGGGTTAGGTCGTGACGAACGACAACCTCAAAATTCTAAGACAAGTTTAGGTCTTATATTACATTGCATGATTGTGCAAAGACCTAAAGATGAGTTGAGGATTTATGTTGCATAAGAAAATAAACTCGAAGTCCTATTGCTTGATTATTTAATTCTAAAGAAAAAGATATGATGTTGTAGATCCTTCTACTATTAAAGATGGTCATGCTACCCATAATGCTAGCTTCAAGCTTTCTTCCGTGATTAGTTTAAGTTTTATAGTTGTCAGGTAATGATGTGAAATCAGATGTTCCTATAGTTATGATTCATTAAATATCATGGGGCATACTAGAGTTTATTAGAGCGACACCGGTTAGGATCATATGGTTCCCTCATTCCAGGAACCACTATTTTATATTGGATTCACTTAGTCCAAATGTATTTACTAAACCCAACTTAATGAGTTCCATACTTTCATTTAGACTGTGGGAAGTCTCGTTAGCAACCGTAGGTTACCTCCTTCGAGGGATTCTCGATCATTCGATAGAGACGTCTTAATTTAGTGGTAGTTGTTGTTTTATGATGTTTATGATTAAAATTTAAGTTGTCTTATATTTTGAATGTTTTAGTGGTGAATTGTATCTTGGTTGATTTTTGTTTTGGTTTTGATTTGGTGGCTATCCTAGCATTTTTAGTTTTCATGCTGGATGACATCGTCGTTTAGCATGCAAGTGTTATAAAAATAAAAGTACAGTGCGAAAAATATAAGAAAAGATGGTACTGCAAACTGTAAAAACGTACCTGGCAAGTCTTATGGTTCCACCACCTGGAATGTCAGAACTTGCAAGGAATATATATAGTATTACAAGGAATTTAAATTGCATGAGTAGATTAGGGTTAAGCTACCAAACCTCTGGCTATGATTTTGTTGGATACTGGAAAATCCTAGTGAATAATTTTAGAAAAAAATATGACAAGTCCAATTTGCCCTTCAAAATGTCCAACAGATTTCAAAATGCTCGAGGCATGACTTTGGACCAATTTGAAGATCTCTTGAAATGTCCTGAATTTATTTTGGACTTATAATATTGTTCANAATCTTCACTTTAGTTGTAAAACTCAACATATTTTAACAAATCAATTGACTAGTTTGAAAGTAAATTAAGATTGAAGTGAAAAGATCATCAAAATTTCTTAAATATTCTTATGGCTTCACAAATTCAAATCACCATTTCACAAATCTTGAGACAATGAGAAAGACAGAGAAAACTACTCAGAACTCATGGGGAAAGCACAACAAAACTCGAAATTTATATATAAAATCAAAGTCATACAAACTATAATAAGTAAATAATTTATCTCTAACTTTTTTCCCAAGAATACTCCTTGAAGTTCCTCTGAATCTCTTCCTTTCTTTACAACACATAGAATTCCTCTTCGAAGTAGCAAGGAGGAAGAAATTTCTCACTTTCCCTCCACTCTTACAATTTCTTGAAGAATTCCTCACAATTACACGCTCTAGCAAGCTCTCTACACACTAATGGAACCTATCTAACCTCTATGACTCTTCTATTTTCGGCCAAAATCTTCTCTTTAAAGATGTGGATGAGTTTTCCCAAGAGTTGCTTATGCACCCCTCCAAAATCCGGCCTTATCCATTGTACGAGTACACATAACCGTCATCGAGGCCGCCATCGACGACCTTCTAGAGATTTTTTCTTGTAGCCTCGGGAAAATCTCGTCGTCGGCACCCTAGTGCAATTCTCCACATTTTGGTCCTTTTTGCTCCAAATTCGCTCCTTTTTTCATCTTTTTGCTCTATTGACCTTAATTCATCATTCCTGCAACAAAACATCAAAAATACCTTTCTTTAAAGTGCAATATCATTAAAAACAGTATAAAAAAAGGTACAAAAATCTCAACATATTTTACTTTGGTCAATCACCAACCCTGAGCTCACTCAAGCTCAGTTCATTTACAACCCTACTATCCAAAAAGCTTCTACAAGTACCTTCAAAGTGCATCAAGTTTCCGACGAGTTCCTTAGAACAAAAAGTAGCTTTCATCGTAAAGAGTTCTTCCTTAGCACCACCTCATAAAGTTCTTATTCAACTAGATCATGTCAGTTATTTCTTTAAGGTTTGATACATGGATATTTTTACAAGTTCCTATGAAAAATGACCCCGCCGGGAGACAACAATGTCAAAATTAGTAACTAGTAAGTTGTCAAGCATCATTTTTTAGTATAGTTGCAATTGCATTTCCAAAGAAAAGTACCGTTCATTTTGACTTATGCTTAGTTATGGGAAACTCGAAACATGCTTTGACACCTCATTGAGGGCTTAATCAATCTTTTGGGGGACTCAATTCAACCTTTTCTATCACAGGTTACAGTCTTCAAGCAGAAGTTTTGACTTACAACTTTGTATATGTTAAAAATCCTTGGTGGATTTCATATAATTTTGTCCATCATAGGTTAACGACGCTGAGTGGATGTTTCAGCTAGACAAATTACGATGAGTCGGACATCCTTGACAAATGCTTCTTTTGTTTCTGTTCCAACACATGCTAATGTTGTCGAGCATTTATGTATATAGAACCTATTACAGGTATTATATCTCTAATCAATTCTTCTCTTGACTTTATTCTAATACATGCCAACGTCATTGAACATCTCCAACCATATAGCCCAAGTTGAGTTTTACATCCTTAATGAATTCTTCTATTGAATCTATTCCAATACAAGCTAATGCCAATGAGCATCTCCATCTACATAATCTAAAACGGGCCTTGCATCCCTGACGAATTATCTTTTCTACTATATTATAATAAAAGTTAATGTCACTAAACATATCCAACTATACAACCTTTAAAAGGTATTACATCTTTATATATTACAATTAACTTCTTCCACTACAGGCTGCAATCGTCGAGCAAGCGCGCTCTGACTAAACAAGTTAGGAAAAGTCAAGCATGCTTAGTGATAACCCAAAAGTCGCATGACATTAGCTCATAATTTGGGAAACAATATATTTTAACCGCCCAATAGATGGGGCAACCACATCTCATAAGGAAAAGTGAAGCATTATTAATGACAACCTAGAAGTCATGCGACATTAGCTCAAAAGCTAGTCAACATCTTATAATAGCCCAAGAGATAGGGCAATCACATCTTAAAAGGTAAGGCAAAAGCAACCTTTGAACCAACATCAAAAATTTTACCCAATAATAAAAAATAAGAAATAAAATTGAACGCAATATCTCGAGTATAAATGTTACATCATGTGATTAAACAACTATAAAATCCAACATAAACTAGTACAAAGTTCACAACGACTTAGCAAAATAAAAGACATTGATCCACTACAATTTCATTATCATCGTCACAAACTCTGCAACTTCATTTTATTTTCTTTAAAAGCAAATATTCTCACTTAAAAAATCTATAAATTCATTGCACTTTAATTGAGAAGTTATCTTTATTGTGCTCACAAAAGCTAAATTTGATCTTTGCAAGCTTGGTCTTCGACGCCCTCAAAAGAATGGTTTAGTTTATCTTCAAATAGTGTTAGCCTTACCTCCTCAAAACTCAAGAACTTTCACTTTTTAGGGGATGAGATTCTCTAGATATCTACATCTCAACAGTGTAGAAAATCTCTTCCAAAAAATCTGATAGTAACACATAAATTTTCATATAGAAAGCACGATAAAAACAAAAAAAAATTACATTAATCACCACAACAGCGTGAAAAATCTCCCTTAGAAATCATGATAATATTGTGGGAAATCCTCTCGAAAAAACATAACATCAAAGGGAAAGGGGAGCTTCGTTAATCATATAAAAAAAGATTGAGAGACTTTGAGGGGTGCAACAACAACACCAAAAGGGAGCTCAATTGATTGCACAAAAATAAGTTGGGAGACTCGAAGGTGGGCAACATCAATGCTAAAGTGAAGCTCTGTTGATTGCACAAACATAGGATAAGAGACTTAAGGTGGGCAACAGATATGTTAATCAGGAGCTCTGTTGATCAAACAAAAATTGGCACAAAGACTCCACAATTTTCCTCCACTTTTAGCATTTATANGATAAGAAGAAAAATATTTTCAAATTCAGTGTTTTTCTTTTACACAAAATCAAGTTATCTTTTTAAATTGTTACTGTTTTGTCAAAATATCAAAAATATTTGAATTTTAAGTACTGTGAATACATCTCTAGTTTAAAGTAATTGTCTTTTTAAAATAGAAAATTTGTCGTTCAATAGAGCATATTGCGCATTTTCCTGTGAGTTTGATATTCAGGTCTTAATTAAAAAGTCAGGTATTACTTGATAACGATATGTATACTTGCGTAGTATCTCAATATATAAATTAAAGAGTTAAATTCCTATTTGCTTCAGGATCAAGTTTTGACTCTGTTGCAAAGTAAGAAAAAATAAGTGAAAATATAATCAGAGTAATTGTTATACTGTTGCATATAAGTAGTAAGTCGGGATCACTGACCGGACTTTTTTTTTGTAAATCGACAATTACAAGAATTTGATGACTCTACAGAAGATTTANTATATATATATATATATATTGTTTAAGTTTAGATTAGCTTACGAATTGTTGACATGGTCGTATATCCTCCATCAGATTGGTCCCAACTTCCACCGTACGATCCTACATCCACCAGAAGACTA
Organism: Phalaenopsis hybrid cultivar; assembly: GCA_002079205.1. Lineage (NCBI taxonomy): Eukaryota > Viridiplantae > Streptophyta > Magnoliopsida > Asparagales > Orchidaceae > Phalaenopsis > Phalaenopsis hybrid cultivar. The sequence continues at coordinate 27,481 of JXCR01146924.1, read as the reverse complement.
ACATGACTGCCTGCTCCGCCATCCATGCCCAATAATCACTAACTTGGCCCTCCGGATGGATGGCTCTGGTGTTTTGCTGTATGATCATGCAACCATCAAATTATTGACATGGCAGTCCGCCATTCATGCCCACAGATCACGAATGTGGCGCTACAGTCCAATAGTTTACTCCCTACCCATCGTTGTATGATTTTGCATCCTTAAATCACTAAAATGGTAGCCTACCATCTATGTCCTTTGCTTACAACTACTGACCACCTATGATTGTTGTACTGACATTGCTGTCATCCTGCACCTCTAGCATCATTGTCGTTGGCCTCTGCGTTTTGTTGTTGCAGCCTTCAGCCACTCATTTCAGTCGCCATTGTCGCTGGTCGACCGCTACCACCGCCACCTCCATCGCTTATCTTTACCTTTGGTCGCCACCACCACCAGTCTTCACCTCCGATCACAGCCACATCCGACAATAAAGGTACGAGGATTCAAACCCATGTCCTCAAACAAGTGAAATAAATCAACTGCTAAGTCGACTAAAAAACTTATGTAACACGCACACACACACACACACATGTATATGTAATTCTAAGTTTTGGTATTGTAGAATGAAGAATTTAGTCTTGCCCAAAAATAAGCGGGAAGCATATACGCCATCAATAAATTTTTATAATTCATTACAGATCTCGATGTGTGACACACATCTCCAGGTCAATTTTAAAATAATGAATGTTCAAAATTCAATTAAAAACCATTTAGAACTTTAATTTCAACAAGCTTACAATCAAATAGACCGGCTCAATGAGACAGACGTGATGACACTAATGTTGGTTCAACCTTAGTAAAATAAAGCTCATATCAAGCTATTAAGTCAATTTGAAAGCTTTTAATGCCCATTTATAAAGTAAAATGGAGCCCAAATTTGATAAGTTTATATTTAAATTGAGCGTCTTGATAAGACCAATCAAATGACTCAATGATTGCTCAATTATGATATCATTAAAACACTTAAATATTCAAAGAACCCCCATCTAATTGAGACAACCTCGTAGAGTCATCTAATAAAGTGATCTACATTTATTTCTTATTTGTAGATAGATCTCTCCTAGAGTCTTTAAATATAGCCCCACCCACTCTAAATAGGGGACCAAAACCTTGAACTAGAGAAAGAGCGAAGCTCATAGTAGAAGGAGTTGAACCCCCATGTTTTATACCAAAGGTCCAATGAATGTCGCTTGCTTCTGTAGTCACCGAACAGTATCAACCACTGTTCACGGGCTACCAACAACCACCATCAACCTCCACGTACCAGTTGCGACAAAATCCCATATGGAGTCACAATGTGCATTGAAGACCATATGTTACAGAATATATAAAAACCTTGTGGAGCAGTATGTTGTCTAGCACATCATACAATGACACATTCTAAAGTTGTATTAATGTACCCTGAATATGGTGTTAAGATGCACCTCACATATGGTGCAATGATGCATCCCAAATATGATATATTGACGCACCCCACAATAATTTCTTATAACCATTGTAATCAAAATATGATCAATTTCTTCAAACTCCTGAAACTCTCTCATTGCAACTTATCACTATGCCCTATGTGACTCAAAACTTATGCAACTCCCAACTCCGACCTCCATGACCTATAAACATTATCACAACTCATGTAGCTCCCAACTTTAGCCTCTGTGATCTACGAAAGTTATCTCAATTCCAACCTCTGTGTGTACAACTATTATCATAATTCACCATTATGACCTATGTGGTCCACCGTTAATGTCGCTCCCAATTATGACCTACGTGGTCAACCATTAATGTAGCTCCCAAATCCGACCTTTGTAGCATGAAATGTTATCATAACTCGCCAGAACAGCCAATGTGGCAAAGTATGACCTGCATGATTCACAACTCATACGATCCCCAAATCTAGCCTCTGTAGCTTATGAATGTTATCACAGCTCGTCCAGCTCCTATCTCCAGCCTCTGTGGCCTAAATATATTTTCACAGTTTGCTTAGCTCCCAACTTTGACCTCTGTGGTATACGAACATTATCACAACTCATACAGTTCTCAACTTCGACCTTTATGACATTTGAACATTATCATGGCTTTTGTAGCTCCTAACTTTGACCATTGTGACCGGCTATGATTTGCATGACCCATATCTCTTTCAACTCCCTACTATGTTCTCTATAACCAAGCAACACTTTTGAAATAACCATCTTTGGTTCACATGCCTAATTTCTACCATGGATTTCAAACACAACCCCTACGACAACCTGATGCTACAATCATCATCTAAAATATTGATGACAAACAATAATCTCTAACAATCAAAGTTCTTTGTAGAATGTTATCATCGAGAACTACATTTATTACAGTCAAATTATGATTATTATCAATAAAGTACCAATATACATTTCTAATGACCAGCTTTGTAAATCTATCTTCCATGATTCAGGAGAAGAGTGAATCTGTGTACCCATCATTCATAGTGAATTATTTCAACTTGGTTAGGCCCCATGATTTTTCCTCCTTTCCAGAGTTTTCCACCTAAATTTTTGTGCATCACTAAGAAGCTAAATAATCACCGCACCGTCGCAAATCTTTCAACACACACTAGTTTCCAGTACTGGAATCCACATTTTTTATATAAACAAGATGAAAAGTAATTCTATACTAAAAAATGAGCCTCATCTAAACCAAATTTAAACATGGTTTAAATCTTATTTGAACATGCCTTCAACTAGCTCATTTATTGTTTAAAAATTTGTGAATGCATAAACATGCTTATATCAATGGCTTATAGTTGGAATAGAGAAATATGAGTTCAAAAATGGAAACTTTAGAGAAAAAAACAAAATACTAAAAAATATCCATGAATTAAATGACACATATTATCGATTAGTTTCCCTCTCTCAAATACTGTATTATTTATTTATATCAGCTACTTTTGATATCAGATCATCTACATAAGTATGTTTATGTATAAAAGAATTTTAACAGCAAAGGATTTCGTTCAAATCATATTCAAATGAAATTTGAATCAAATTATTTATAACATCTGTACCATATTTTAACATTGCTCTGAACATAATTTTTCTTTCGATGGTTGAACCAAATGTTTAAATTATGTTTGAGTAAGGATCGATGAAACACCAAATATGTTATTAGAACTTTATTCTTTTTTTGGCCCAATATTCTAATTTTATCTCTAGCTAATTACTTGAAATTATATATTAAAATTAAAAGAACTCCAAATAAATAGTAATTATTTTATTTATAATCAATTAATTCAACATTACTCTAATTAATTATTAAGATAAAATTTACCTCTATACATCTCATAAAACACCTTAATTGAACAAAAAAAAAAAACCCCTATATATTTATTTTGTCAAATACTATCCAAATTATTTTTTGCACCAAACTTCATCTACTAAATAATAACCATTTATATACCAAATTGAATTGCTTTAAACCAACTTCAAACTCCATTTAAATTTTTATTTGCACACGGGGGAGGAGGGTTGCATTGCACATAGGCGAGTTTGACCAATATTGATGAGTAACGTTTGGGAGAGATTTAGGTTAGTAAATCATTAGTGCTTGCATTATGTAGATGTTCTTCCTCAACATTATTTTTTGTATGAAATGAATTACCCAAATAATTTCATATTTATAATACATTGAAGTCAATCACCATAAGTTTGTGCTATTAAGTAAAGAGTATGAATTATAATCATGAGGCAACAAGCTATAAATAGATGAAGATACAATGCTTGCGGTTTAGAAGAGTCAAAATTCTTTAAAGCTATATGTCACGGACAAATAGTCCCACATCGGCTAGGTGTAGGGCCGAAAAGCAGTATTTAAGTCCTGGGCTGCCCACCTCTCTTAAGGGCTCTTTTGGGAGGTGACAAGTGGTATCAGAGCAGACTACTGCCTGCCAGGTGTGTGGACTCTCCATGGTTTAGTGGGACCCTCGGTGGAGCAGATCCGTGACGAGGGCGTCACGTGATTGGGTGGAGGTTTTGGGAGGTGACAAGTGGTATCAAAGCAGACTACTGCCTGCCAGGTGTGTGGACTCTCCATGGTTTAGTGGGACCCTCGGTGGAGCCGATCCGTGACGAGGGCGTCACGTGATTGAGTGGAGGAGAATGTCACGGACAAATAGTCCCACATCGGCTAGGTATAGGGCCGAAAAGCAGTATTTAAGTCCTGGTCTGCCCACCTCTCTTAAGGGCTCTTTTGGGAGGTGACATATAGCTATAGAAATAGTGCCCGAGCGAACAATAGTGAGTCGGGGGGCAGAAAGAAAATAATGAGAGTTTGGGAGGTTGTAATGCTTTGTTTATAATCAATGATATACCTTGATCACAAGGAAAAACATACCTTGATCACATACATATATAAAACGAATTAAAGAAGAATTCCTAGGAGACATGAAGTTATTTATTTAAAAAACCAAACAAAAAAATCACTATGCCATGGCCTAATTAAAATTGTTCTACTAATATGAGTTATAGTTATAAAAAAAGACTTTTCTTATACTTGGAGAAAACAATGATAGAATGTAATAAATGTAATATGCATGAGTTATAGAAAATGACTTCAATCATAAAAGTAAAATAATCGTTAAAATATTATGGTTGTCATCAAGAGATTATTTAGGACCCGTTTGGGGCAGCTTATTTGGCGCGGCAACGTTTTAAAAACGCAGCTGACCTGTTTGGGTAAACTGTGTTTTGACAGCTTATGCGTTTTCAAAACGCTGAAAACGACGTTTTCACACCGCACATTTCTAGATGAGGTGACAGCTTTCTGGCTGCGGTCTGTATTTTCCAAAAAAAATAAAAATTTGTAATAACCACCGCACCTAGCTTATCAACAGATTATTTTTAATCAGCTTATCAACATATTATTCAATAAGCTACAATTTTCCCAAACAGACCCTTAAAGTGGGTTTATTTTTCTAATTCCATCAATTATATGACATATTAAGTTAATTTTTCCATATTAATATTCTAAATACTCAAAATGTAGACATGCAAATGAAATTGCATGAATAAATTGTAAATACAAATAGGTTTTAAGTTAATTTATGAGATTTATATCTAGATAATAGTTTATCTATATAATAGATTGGAGACATTATATTTATTTTTAGTATGTTGAGGCTGAAAAAATAGAAATTAAATGGGCTGGCGTGGAAGAATATTTGGCCTATTAGTTAAAGAGATCATTTTTTAAAGGTTATGAATACTTTATAATTAACTTATGAACATAAAAGAAAGGTCGGCTGGTGTGTTCCTTTTTTATAAAGAAAATAAAATTTAGAAACAAGCAAGTTTTGTTAACATATTTACCCCAAAATTTTAATGTATTTACATATTAGTATCTAAATTTAATTTTTATATTTATAAAATTTAAGGATTTAGTATGATCTAAAGATGCAAATTTACTAGCTTTGAAAATGCGAACCCATATCACACCTTTTTTAATAAAGATTGTCGGGAATGAAATGCAAAATAAATGATTTGGAGAGTACTCTGATTACAATATATTTGAAATATTTTAGTTGTTTGATTCACTGTAAAAGAGACAAAAGACTTCATTTTTTTTTAAGTAGATTGAAAATAATGTATTTTAAAATATATTTTTTTGTCCAATGATGGTGTCGGGCCGAAAGACGGTAGCGGACGACTGGAGGCAGCGGATGGCCAGAGACAACGGACTACCGACAATGGTGAAAAGTTGAAGTCAGACGACCAGAGATAACTGGGGACGATCGATGGCAGATGACGGTGGCGGCTGCCGTCTGTGGTGGCCGCGTGGGGCGACTGCAGGGTGACAACTTGCTGATAATATTTTATTATGTAACTCAAATTGAATCTAATCAATCAAGTTTAGATTTAGCCAAAATGAACTAATATGTGAACTTTAAATATATTCATAATTTATATTTTATTTGTACTTTTTTTTTTGCATCAAATACATGATTTCCTAAAAGAATTAAAGTCAAATCCTTTCAATTAAATTATTTCGAAGTGACGCGTGCGCGCACGCAAACACACACACGCGCGCGCGCGCACACACACACACACATATATATATATATATATATGTGTATATATA
>JXCR01146922.1:40460-51055 GCA_002079205.1 Phalaenopsis hybrid cultivar | reverse complement strand
ATTGACATCCAAGCCAAATACCTACTTTTTATTAAATATTTCAATGCAATGAAGGTCGATTGACTATAAACAAATTATTACTAAAATCTCAAGATGAAGTGTAATGATGATGTTATAATTTTCAAATAATTTGTGGAAAAAGAAATGATGTTTGAGTTTCTTGCATGACTCGATGATAAATTCTCTCAAGTTCATATGTAAATCTTGATCATTTCCTAAATGCGGTCTTTCCACTCATTTGAATTGAAGAAAGAGGATGGTAATCCTTGACACTCTTTACTTAAAATATCAATTATAACAACCACATAACCTTAAGAAAGGTAATTGCAGCCATTGGATCTTACCAAAAAAAAGGGACAAAAGCCTTTTCCTTAAAGAAACCTGTGATGCAAGTACTATAAGAAGGAGGGACATATTTATTGCTTCCCAAAAAGAGGGATAAAAGGGTGCTTGTTGCCACTTAATCTTTTGTCATGTTTGATTTTTTCTATATGTATCTAATATTTAACTTTAATTTTGTTTGAATTAAAATGCAACCCAATGTTTAAGAAACAATGGTTGAATCAGTGGTATTCATTTTAACATATGACGAATTACATTTAAGTCAAGATTTCCTTTCTTCTCTCCATCTCTCTAATTTAGGTTCCATCTATGGATATTGTTGAGAATTGGACCTTATTTAGGGTCCTATTGGTAAAAAAAGAATATTGAAGAAATCTAGGGATTTATTTATAAAAACATTTTAATACCATATTTAAGCCCCATGTTATGAATGTACAAAATAAATTTCCAATAATTCTTTCTTTATGTTATAAGAGCCCTAAACCCGCAGTGGTGCTGCTTGATCGTCGGAATCGGCGTGCATCATTGGTGCTGCTCAATTAACGGAATCGACATGCAGAGGCCCGAAACTCTGGTTTTCCTCTTTCTTTCGCTTCTTCATTGCGAAATAGTCACAATTAGAGCTAACTTGGATGATAACAAAAAGATTGTAACATGCGATACAGTCATGATTAGAGCTAACTGAGAAGGAAAGTATGAGATCGTGATAGACGCTCACAAGACAGGCGCAATTGCAGCGACACAGGAAGTAGAAAAGCTCTCGAGTGTGCCCATAGGACCTAACTGATGATGCCTTCCGCTACTGGATTGCGACAAAATGGTTTGAGTGGCTCGGTGCAGGGCATGGTGAAGCATGTGTGAAACTAGAGCAGTGGAGAGAGAACTTTGGTTCTACATTTGTCAGAGGATGACGAAGGCTGGAGAATAGTTAGATTGAGGATGCCAGGAGGCGGAGATAATGCAGGAGGTAATGTTTTGGAGCTTCTGGGAAAGATAGATCATGAAATTCTAAAGGTCTTGGTCGTGCTCATACAGAGAGCTAGCGTCTCAATTGGAGCTGCTATCTCAGCACGTACTCCAACATAGGAGAAGCTAGATCTCCCTTCTGTGGATTTGAAACTTGATGGACCAACCACATATATGAATTGGTCACGTTGGATCGGGGATGTTATAATAGGGAAGAGATTAAAGTGATAACTGACGGAGATCGAGCCAAAGAGTGACAGTGTTGAGAGGATGAGTATAGGGCCACACGTCTTGCTTTACAAATAACTACTCAATTAGATGGTTCCATTGATTGCCTCATTAGTATATGTCATTCAAATGGTAAGCGAAATCCGGGTGAAGCTAAAGAAGATCTATTTTGGAGTTGAGAACCAAATGAGGGTGTTCCAGATTCAGCATGAAATAGGATAGTGGTTCAAGGTGATAGATCGATTCAGGAGCACTCCAAAGGGTGACAGTGCTGATGTTGCATGTTCGTAGGGGACAACTTGGTCTATTGGAAGAGCAAGAAACAATTTGTAGTAGCGAGGTCAACAACAGAGGCAGAGTATAGAGCCATGATCTTAGGAGTTGCTTAGTTGATGTGGCTGAGAGCCTTGTTGGTCAAGCTCAAGGTGGACCAAAGAACTCAAATGAAGTTTTGGTGCGACAGCAAGTCAACAATCAACATTGCTAACAACCCGGTGCAACACGATAGAACCAAACATGTAGAGGTTGATAGATTTTCATCAAGGAAAAGCTGGATAACGGGCTACTGGAGCCAAGACATGTAGCCATAGGGGAGCAAGTGGTTGGCTGCCTCACTAAAGGACTGGGTTAATTAGATTTTTCTAGGTTATGCGCAAGATGGACTTATTGGAAATCTTTTGCCTATCTTAAAGTGGAGTGTTGAGAATTGGACCTTATCAAGGGTCCTATTAGTAAAAGAAAATGTTGAAGAAGTCTAGGGATTTATTTGTAAAAACATTGTAATATCCTATTTAAGCCCATGTTATGAATGTACAAAGCAGTTTCGAACAATTTTTTCTTCAGATATTTTTCTCTTTTCTCTCCAACGGAAATCTTNTGAAAGCTCAAAATTTGGATAACTATTCCTACTGAAGTACAGGTCTTGAGACTCTCTCTCCCTCCCATGAAAACTCCTAATTTTGATCCCCTGNCCTATACAACTTATGCATTTGAGTGCTACATATGACTGCTCTTTATTTCTCTTACTCTGAAAGCTCAAAATTTGGATAACTATTCCTACTGAAGTACAGGTCTTGAGACTCTCTCTCCCTCCCATGAAAACTCCTAATTTTGATCCCCTTTTACTTGTGAAAGAAAGAAATCTGTTGATTTCAAAGAAAGAATAAAATAATTTAATAAATAAACTATTAACTAAGGGCCATCAATAAATTCAAATTAAATCAAATCTCTTCTACATCAGCTACATCTACGAAGATGTACAAGGTGCTCTTTGAGTGTGTTTCCATGAAGGAGGTGCTCATGAAACATAGTGATTTCTTCTCTTGTTTTTCAGGCAAATCCAATTAGGATGTCATATTTTTGGAAAGCAAAGCAAATGAAAAGATCCAATTGATGCCTAAATTATCTAACAAGAGAAGGCAGCTGATAGAATTAATGTTAATAAAAATCAAAATTTTAAGAATAACATAATTAACAGAACAAACAACAGTTTATGTACTTTATTGAAATTTTTATTACATTGTGTTTAAATAAAATGACCCAAACAACCCTTGATAAAAAATACATCCTAGCGCATGAAGCCCCCCAGCCAAAACAGCCCTTGTACCTTGGTCATAATTTTAAACAAATTCTTTCATTGCTTGAGGCGTTTCGTAATCTCCATTTATTTGTTTTCTTGGTAAAGGCGATGGATAGGAATCCAACATGCATGCTATATCATTTGATATCATGCTAGACATTGCAGTACTACTGAGAAGCTGAAAGTGATTTAGGGGTTGTTGGGATTTTTGCAAAAGGAGTACACTACATTTATTTTGTAGAAGTTTCAGAATTTGGCAATGTGATTTGATAAACTTAAAATGCAATGTAAAATTATAATGCATTTGAAATTCATGATCTAGTTCAATTTTAATATACTTGGAATTTGTTGGATTTGGGTAAATTATAAATATACCACTCCATGAAAATGTTGCTGCCGCCATCGTTGACGCCTACAGCTCATCGTCTAATCAATCACTGCCCACTCGCTGGCCACCAACCACCACCATCTGCAATCATCACCATCAATTTTTTCAACCCACCATTAATTTAAATTAATCAATTTAGTGTTGCTGCGCTGCAATTTTGAGAATCACATAATTAACAAAACAAACAACAGTTTATGTACTTCATTGAAATTTACTTTACATTGCATTTAAATAAAATGACCCAAACAACCCCTGATAAAAAATATATACCCTGGTCATAATTTTTAACAAATTCTTTCATTGCTTGAGGCGTTTCATAATTTCCATTTATTGAATTTTCTTGGTAAAGGCTATAAATAGATATTCAACATACATGCTGTATCATTTGATATCATGCTAGACAATGCAGTACTACTAAAAAACTGAAAGTGATTTAGGGGTAGTTTTAAATTGTTGCAAAAGGATAGGAATCCATCATGCATGCTGTATCATTTGATATCATGCTAGACACCGCGGTACTATTGAGAAGCTGAAAGTGATTCAGGAGTTGTTTGGATTATTGCTGAAGGAGTGCACTACATTTATTTTGTAGAACTTTTAGAATTTCGCCATGTGATTGGATGAATTTCAAATGCAATGCAAAGTTATAATGCATTTGAAATTCATGGTCTAGTTTAAATTTAATGTACTTGGAATTTGTTGGATTTGGGCAAATTATAAATATAACATTCCATGAAAATGTTGCATGCCGCCGTCGTTGACGTCCACAGCTCATCGTCCAATCAATCACCACTTGCTCGCCGGCTGCCACCATCCGCAGTCATCGCCATCAGTTTTCATCACCCTCCATTGTTGGCAACAACTCCTATGCAACAATGATTGCTTGTCGCCAACTGTCGATCGTAGCCTACCTTCTACATGCCGTCGCTAATCATCACTGTTGCCTTTTCTCACCCTGTCCACTTCCGCCGCCCATAGCTGCCCTTGATAAAAAATATATCCTAGTGCATGAAGTCCCCCAGCCAAAACAGCCCTTGTACCTTGTTCATAATTTTTAACAAATTCTTTCATTGCTTGAGGCGTTTCATAATCTCAATTTATTGAATTTTCTTGGTAAAGGCGATAGATAGGAATCCAACATGCATGTTGTATCATTTGATATAATGCTAGATACTAAAGTGCTACCGAGAAGCTGAAAGTGGTTTAGGGGTTTTTTGGATTGTCGCAAAAGGCGTGCACGACATTTATTTTGTATAAGTTTCAAAATTTGGCTACGTGATTGGATGAATTTCAAATGCAATGTAAAATTATAATGTGTTTGAAATTCATGCTCTAGTTCAATTTTAATATATTTGGAATTTGTTGGATTTAGGTGAATTATAAATGTACCATTCCATGAAAATGTTGCATGTCGCCATCATTGTGCCCGCAGCTCATTGTCCAATCAATCACCGCTCGATCGCTCGCTGTCGGCCACCACCATCCGCAGTCATTACCATTGGTTTTCGCTACCCTCTATTGTCTGCAACAACCCCTCTGCAGCCAATGATTGCTTGCCGCCAGCTGTCGATCTTAGCCTGCCTTTTGCCTGTCGTAGCTAACCATCACTACTGCCTTTCCCCACCCTGTCCACTTCCACCCACCACTTCCGCGCGCCCACTACTGGTCGTTAGTCACATATTTTACATTTATTTTTGTTTTTCTTCAAACCAAACAAGAAAATGTGAAGTCCTTAATTTATTTTACATTGACCAAATAACTTCAAAGTATTCCAAATACAATACATTCACTTTACACTGCATTCCTTTTTCACAACTTACCTTTTTCAGTAAAAATATTGATAAAGCCTTTTAATACTGTCGTTGTCGGTCCCAAGCTCAGATGTGAAAAGTGGAGGGTTGCGTTAGGTAGTCGACAGCCAGCGTAAAACTTGTCAAAAAATCATGACATGAATCCTTTTGGTCATTGTGTAACTGCTAGGGCTTCCTCTGGAAGTGAANAGAAAATGTGAAGTCCTTAATTTATTTTACATTGACCAAATAACTTCAAAGTATTCCAAATACAATACATTCCCTTTACACTGCATTCCTTTTTCACAACTTACCTTTTCAGTAAAAATATTGATAAAGCCTTTTAATATTGTCGTTGTCGGTCCCAAGCTCAGATGTGAAAAGTGGAGGGTTGCGTTAGGTAGTCTACAGCCAGCGTAAAACTTGTCAAAAAAATCATGACATGAATCCTTTTGATCATTGTGTAATTGCTAGGGCTTCCTCTGGAAGCGACGCGCTGTATTAGCCTGAATACAGTAAAAAATGTGCAAGGGCTGCTACACCGGCTCCCGGGTGTAGTGTTAAATAAGCAAGGGTTCCCACATTATAGGCAAATGCGGGCAAAGAAGTTGGTCCATGAAACTAATAAAACTAATATTATGATAGAATCTTAGAATATAAATACTCTCAATTGTAAATTAATGGAATTAGTTGATATTATGATTCATAGGAAAGTTAATATCTTATGTATTCAAGAAAATATGTATGTTGGAGAAAAGACTAAGGAGATTGATAATTTAGATTTTAAACTTTGGTATTCTGGTAAGAGTCGCACTAGAAATTGTGTAGGTGTAATTATAGATAAGAGTTTGAAATATAATGTTGTAAAAATTAATAGAGTTGGAGATAAAATTATAGCCCTTAAGATTATTATTGATACTAAGATTTTTAATATTATAAGTGCTTATGCTCCTCAAGTAGGTTTAGAGCAGGGTCTAAAGATAAATTTTGGAATGACTTAGAAAACTTAATACAAATGATACCTCTTGAATAAAAAATTTTTATTGGAGGAGATTTAAATGGACATGTCGGTAGAGTGGTAGAAGACTTTAGAAATACTCATGGTGGCTACGGTTTTGAAGTAACTTATGAAGAAGGTAAAGCTATTTTAAATTTAGCGTATGATTTTGTTATTCCTAATACTTTATTCAAGAAAAAAGATGAGCTTCTTATTACTTATATGAGTGGATCTAATAAAACACAAATTGATTATTTTCTTATAAGAAGAATAGGTCGTCGCGATTGTAAAGTTTGTAAGATCATTCCAAGTGAAAATTTAAGTACCCAACATCGTTTATTAGTTCTAGATTTTAAGATTAAGAGTTCTAAAATAAAGAATATTAGGACATCATCGTAAAAATTAGATGGAGAAATTTAAAAGACACAAATAAGATTATTTTTATGAGTAAAATTCAATATTTCAAAATTTGAGATAGTCATGAATAAGCATATGTTATGTGGGATAAAGTAACAAACATTATTAAACAGATAGTAAAAGATGTGTTTGGAGAATTAAAAGAAAAAAAATTTATAAATAAAAATAGTTTGTGGTGGAATAATAATATGCAAGAAAAGATAAAATATAAGAAGTTATGTTATAAAAATTGGTTTAAATTTAAAAGCTTAGCGAACTGAGAAAAATATCAAATGGTCCTCAGGGAGTCTAAAAGAACAATCCGTGTCGCTAAAAATTCTGTTTTTAATGATCTTTATAATAGATTTGATACTAAAGAGTGTGAAAAATATATGTATAAACTAGTCAAAAAAAGGGAAAAAAAAATAAAGATTTAACTCAAGTAAAGTGTATTAAAGATGAAAATCAAAAAAACTTAGAAAAATATATTCAACATAGGTGGGTGAGTTACTTTGATAAACTTTTTAATGAAGTTTCTAAAAATACTATCGACCTTAGTGATCTTAATATCATGAATAATAATAAAACGTTTTATTTTTAACGTTGCATTAGTAAAGAAGTTGAGGAGGCTTTAAAGAAAACCAAGGGTGGAAAGTCCGTAGGACCTGATGATATTAAGAAGTTGAGGAGGCTTTAAAGAAAACCAAGGGTAGAAAGTCTGTAGGACCTGATGATATCTNCTACTGGCCGTTAGTCACATATTTTACATTTATTTTTGTTTTTCTTCAAACCAAACAAGAAAATGTGAAGTCTTTAATTTGTTTTACATTGACCAAACAACTTCAAAGTATTCCAAATACAATACATTCCCTTTACACTGCGTTCCTTTTTCACAACTTACCTTTTTCAGTAAAAATATTGATAAAACCTTTTAACACTGTCATTGCTGGTTCCAAGCTCAGATGTGAAAAGTGGAGGGTTGCGTTAGGCAGTCGACAGCCAGCGTAAAACTTGTCAAAAAAATAATGACATGAAACCTTTTGATCATTTTGTGTAATTGCTAGGGCGTCCTCTGGAAGCGACGCGCAGTATAGCCTGAATACAGTGAAAAATGTGCACGGGCCGCTACACTGACGCTCGGGTGTAATGTTTAAATAAGCAAGGGTTCCCACATTACGGGCAAATGCGGGTAAAGAAGTTAGTCCATGAAACAAATAAAACTAATATTAAGATAAAATCTTGGAATATAAGTACTCTCAATGTTAAATTAATGGAATTAGTTGATATTATGATTCATAGGAAAGTTAATATCTTATGTCTTCAGGAAACTAAGTGGGTTGGAGAAAAGGCTAAGGAGTTTGATAATTTAGGTTTTAAACTTTGGTATTCTGGTAAGAGTCGCACTAGAAATGGTGATGTAATTATAGATAAGAGTTTGAAAGATAATGTTGTAAAAATTAATTGAGTTGGAGATAAAATTATAGCCCTTAAGATTATCATTGATACTAATATTTTTAATATTATAGGTTTTATGCTCCTCAAGTAGGTTTAGATACAATATCATTGATACTAAGATTTTATTATAAGTTTTATGCTCCTCAAGTAGGTTTAGATACAGAGTCTAAAGATAAATTTTGGAATGACTTAGAAGACTTAATACAAATGATGCAGGGTCTAAAGATAAATTTTGGAATGACTTAGAAAACTTAATACAAATGATACCTCTTGAATAAAGAATTTTTATTGGAGGAGATTTAAATGAACATTTCGGTAGAGTGGTAGAAGACTTCAGAAATACTTATGGTGACTACGGTTTTGAAGTAACTTATGAAGAAGGTAAAACTATTTTAGATTTTGCTTTAGCGTATAATTTTGTTATTTCTAATACTTTATTCAAGAAAAGAGATGAACATCTTATTACTTATAAGAGTGGATCTAATAAAACACAAATTGATTATTTTCTTATGAGAAGGATAGATCGTCGCGATTGTAAAGATTCTAAGATCATTCCAAGTGATAATTTAAATACCCAACATCGTTTATTAGTTCTAGATTTTAAGATTAAGAGTTGTAAAATAAAGAATACTAGGACCCATCATCGTAGAATTAGATGAAAAAACTTAAAAGACACAAATAAGATTATTTTTATGAGTAAAATTCAATATTTCAAAATTTGAAATATTCATGAAGAAGCAAATATTATGTGGGATAAAGTAACAAACACTATTAAACAGGTAGCAAAAGATGTGCTCGAAGAATCAAAAGAAAAAGTTTTTATAAATAAAAAAAGTTGGTGGTGGAATAATAATATGCGCAAGAAAAGATAAAATATAAGAAGTTATGTTATAAAAATTGGTTTAAATGTAAAAGCTTAGCGAACTGTGAAAAATATCAAACGGTCCTCAGGGAGTCTAAAAGAACAATCTGTGTCTCTAAAAATTCTGTTTTTAATGATCTTTATAATAGATTTGATACTAAGGAGTGTGAAAAAATATTTGATAACTAGCCAAACAAAGAGAAAAGAAAAATAAAGATTTAACTCAAGTAAAGTGTATTAAAGATTAAAATCAAAAAGTACTTTTCTTAGAAAGATTTAACTCAAGTAAAGTGTATTAAAGATGAAAATCAAAAAGTACTTTTCTTAGAAAATAAATATTCAACATAGAGTGGGGGAGTTACTTTGATAAACTTTTTAATGAAGTTTCTGAAAATACGATCGAACTTAGTGATTTTAATATCGCATAATGAAGTTTCTGAAAATACGATCAACCTTAGTGATCTTAATATCGTGAATAATAATAAAACGTTTTATTTTTAATGTCACTTTAGTAAAAAAGAAGTTGAGGAGGCTTTAAAGAAAACCATGGGTGGAAAGTCTATAGGACCTGATGATATCCCAGTTTAAGTGTGGAAATATTTGGGAGATTTGGGAGTTTATTGGCTTGCT
Organism: Phalaenopsis hybrid cultivar; assembly: GCA_002079205.1. Lineage (NCBI taxonomy): Eukaryota > Viridiplantae > Streptophyta > Magnoliopsida > Asparagales > Orchidaceae > Phalaenopsis > Phalaenopsis hybrid cultivar. The sequence goes on along the minus strand of JXCR01146922.1, from coordinate 41,422 downwards.
AAACTCTTTAATATTATTTTAAAAACTAAAAAGATGCCTGAGGAGTGGAGGAAGAGTATTTTGGTCTCCATTTTTAATAATAAAGGGGATGCACAAGAGTGCAAATTATAGAGGAATTAAGTTGATGTGTCATACTTTAAAGTTATGGGAGACANTCTTCCCCAGCAAAACCATCCCTTTTCCTAGAAATTAAACAACGATCCATAGGATTTCGAGGTTGTTCGCCTGACGCAACATAAATCCTCTACCTTTTCTTTAGGCATTCGCACAGCTCTGCCGTACGATTTGAGCCATAAACCCGTTCTAAGTTCCGAGGTCGTCGTCAGATACGATGTAAACCCTCATATCTTCCAGGCAATTTGTGTGACCCTGTCGCGCAAATATAAACCTAATTAAATAAAATTGGCAGGATGAAACACTTTAATAATTTCTTCTTAAAGCTGAAGCCAAACCATAGGATAAACTGAGAACCTACTGAGGTTCACATCAGGATCTGTGGCTTCCCCTAGTTTCTCTTCATTTGGATTCCTTAACAATGTTCCAGATTTGAGCTTTTCCCCCTTCACACCTCTTTGTCCGATTTCGTTGTAAAGTCCTATCCTTTTGACTTCTTTGAAGATGATATTCCCTGATTTTTATCGAGAGTCTTCTTAGGTAACTTCGGTCATTTAAGATGTAATTAACTATAGGGGTTTGCCCTTATAGGAAGTTTTTCCGAACCCGGCTTAAAATAAACCCTATTTAATTATTTGTATTAAATAGGGGAACTTGTCGGCAAATAAAACGGTTTCGCAGACCAAATGGATGTCATATGTTTTCTTAGTTTATTTGATCGAGCCTCATCCTCAAGTCTTGTGTTTACCCCTTGGGATAGATACAGGATTTGAGGTAGAGCGCTCTTTCATTTAAACTGTGAGAAATATGGGGTCAGTTTGATTTCATATTTTTCTAAAACTATATAT
>JXCR01146922.1:0-40012 GCA_002079205.1 Phalaenopsis hybrid cultivar | reverse complement strand
TTGTTGTTGTTGTTGTTGTTGTGTACCTTTTTCAGCAAAACCAAACAGTCCCATAATATAATTTGCAGGTCAATGGTTGTAACTGCAGATTAGATCATCCCAAGAACAGTATTCTTTAAGGAAAAAGGTTATTCTTCAATTGATACACAGAGAGGACTTTATAATGTGTTGCTGGTGTTTCTTCTTTTTGTCATGAAGGTATTCTGTGCTTACTGAACTGTGGATTGGGGATGAGTATGCATCTCATAATTAGCCTTTTTTTTTGCATTTTCTTGTTAATTATGACATGAGTAAGTTTTCAGTGTGGGAACTATAGCAAGTGATGTCATTCTGACTACTACAATATTACTTGGAACTTAGAAGCCAGTGGCGGCCAGGAACATAATCCCTTTGATATGCTAACTCGTTTGTATACATTTTCATATAAGTGGCTTTGAAGCGTGATTTTCGCCTTAATCAATGGATCTCATTGGGTAAGTAGTGAAATTGCACTATGAAATATTAATATCAAATGTCTTTGATTCAAAAGCCTCTGAGACAATGCGAAAGAGATATCTCACAGTTGCTAATATTATGAAATTACGCACAGCTTTGTGTTCATGGATCAGTGAGCTCACATGCTTTTCATTAGCTCCAGCTGAAACCATTTAGATCAATCCCATTGCCATTTTTAGAAACATTGTATTCATCACAGGCATTTAAATCCAATTGCATCGTCGCACTTGGCTGTTCAAACTCGCTTGGATTCCTAGAACTTCTTTGCTGAATAACATATCTTTCATAATCTGCCCGGTCAAGGTAAGAATTATGTTCCTCATTTTGCCTGGGATGTATCTCTAAATTTCTATTTCCCTCTGATTTGCTCATTGATAGGATACCGAAGCCCCTCGAAACTGGCAAAGTGCTCTGCATTGAGTCTTTCACCCCTGTTTGAGAAAATATTTTGCTGCCATTAAGATCTTCAGACCATCCAGATTGAATCTGTTCCATTTCTTGTGTTCCCAATGATAAATTGCCATGATAATAAGCTGTTAGTATCATATTTGTATCATGCATTTCTCGTTCATTTTGTGATTCTTGGCACGAGGTTAAGCAGCTGTACATCGAGCCATTGTTAATCTGGGCCATGTGTCCTTCTTGATTATGTGAACAATACGTTTTTTCCAAACACGGAAATGTGCTGGTGAAACATTCATTTGAAACCTTTGAGATTAGTTCAGAGAGTTGCGTTTTAGAAGCTTCAAGTCCTGCAGAACCCGAATTCTGCTTCCCAAAAGCCTCTTGTGCCTTTTCTAGCACTGACTGCAAGTACTTACCCTGAACCTCCATCCGTCTTTGTAAGTGCTTTTGCACCTACGTTGGTAATATGTATTTTGGTTTATAAACTATTGTACAATAATTTAGAATATAATAAGAATGAAACAGAGCAAGGAAGATCCTTATAGAACACCTGCGATGTATTTTTTATGACACTATAAAGCTTTCATCCTCACAATGATGATGATATAAAGAATTGGTGCTGTGAAGATTGTTTTTTGGCATGTTTTTTATTCATTGATCATATATCAGAAACCTCTGTTGTCTTGACATATATAAATCATATTGTCTGCAGTTTGCAGTAAACGCTTTCATTTGTTTGATAAAACATTGAAGAGTAAAACCTTCTTTCTCTGTGAGATTTCAACTTCATGCTCGAAAGAATATTTTGGGAAAGATTATTTCATTGTATTTTCTGATAGAGGCTTCTATCGTATAAGGGTTTGTAAGAACATGATAAATGATATTTAATTGGGGCATATACATACATACCGCTCAATTTCCATGTATTTACATATCTAATACCTAAACTTTATATTTTACGTTTATGCCACCCAAATCTTTCGTGTCACATAAAAAAATACCACTATTTTAACTATAAAAAAAGTGAAATACATTTTCATGCCTAGATAATGTGGCATGGATTTAAAAATTGAAGTTTAGGTGGTAGATATGTAAATACATAGGAATTGAGTGTTATGTATGTAAGTCTTCCTATTAAATTTCGATCTTCAATTTCTACGCAATGAATTTTTATGCTACATGTGCATTTTGTATTCAAAGGGTGAGTATCAAAGTAGTTTGTTTGTTATTCCTAGGAAGATTTTTCTTTTGTTTATTCTTTTTTCTTTTATTTGGGGATACAAAATGAATGTCCTAAATCGATAAAACTGTTTTTTTCCCTGCTAGTAGAGAAGAACTTCTCTCAAGAGATATTTTAATAAGATCTGAATTTCAGAGTTAATTCTAATTTAGCTGAGTAATTTAAAGATTTCTAACATAGAGTGCCCCTAACATAACCACGGTTACCTCGAGTTGCTCGTGTATCCTCTGCTGAACCTCCATTTGTGTCTGCAGTGTTTCACTTATCTGCATCGTTCTGAGATCAAAAAAGAAAAGTTATTAAAGGAAAATCTGTAAATCTATGCATGACTAAATGTACTCTTTTTTGAGGTTCTTACTTATATTTATGGGGCCCAAAGTTGATATTATTAACTAATGATCCATTGCCTTCTAATGAGGTTTTGTCCAATGCTGCTGTAGGGATTTTCACTGTAAAACAACTCTACATTGAATTCAACCATGAACTGCTAGCTTTAGAATAGGAACATTATTTTATCAAGCCGTCACTACCATTATTTTCAGTCCCACCATTACTTTGAGCTAATATGTTCTTACTGAGTCTGTACTTCTGTAAAACCAAGTCATGAATTTAATGTTGTGAGGCAACTGGTACTGATCCAATAATCTATTAGTTACCTGAAGGTGGCTTTTAAGGTGGTACAAAGTTACTCCTGGGATTCCCATGAGCCTCATGACTGTTTTTGGTGTGGCTTCTATTAGATGGAAATCTTTTTTTAGTTAACTAAATGAGATTTTTTACTTTGATAGATATAATCTGATTTTCTGTCCCATGTACTCACTTTCAGCTCCTCCAAGTTGCTTCACTGCCTCTACAAATCTCGAATGGAGCTCAGGAGTCCATTTTAGTCTAGGCTTGGCATCAGTAGAGAGAACCAGTCCCGGTTCTCCCAGACCCCTTGCTGCTTGCATAAACAAATGCTTTTCTGAAGGAAAGGAAGTCCTAGAGGAATCAAGGTTGCTATTGTTGTGGATCAGAGAATGATACATGTCCTGCTCATTAATTTTATGGGGCACAGATTAGTTAAAAGTATAGGCTTAAAATAGAGGATAAAATCATTGATATCTCCTACCTCACAAATTTGAGCTTCTACCAAAGCTGATCTCTATGATAGGTCTCTCTGGTTCTGAGCCGGTTGGCTCACTATTACATCTGAAGGCTAGCATTCCAACATCCTTCAATCTGAATGCTCTGGAATGGCTCAACCTCTTTCATGGTGATGGAGTTTCACTTGGGTAATCTTTATAATGCAGTATTTTGGCATCTAGAATCTTGGAAACAAAAATAGCAGTTCAATCTAATCTTCTCANTCTTCTCTCCATTTAGAAAAGAGATTGTGCTCTTTTTGCTTTAGGTATCTGCGAACCATATACTGCAACTTTTATTGTCAATACTTATGCTAATATATTCATTTGAGTTCTGTTCTCATGTAATTTATGAGACTACTTTTGCTTGTCATGTATGTGGAGGAATTGATCCATAAAAAGAAAACTTTTTTTTTTTTTTGGTTTCATCAGATCCCTATTGAAAAAGCAGGAACCATATGCCACTGGAAGAATTTTCAGGACCTAAAAGGTGTCCTCCCATGGTTGTAAGTCTCGGTATACTTCCTGGGAGCTGTGTTTGTACTGAAATGTAGGGTGCACCTTACATGGAACTTATTTCTTTCTTGAACTTTAAGTTGTTCTTTGGAAATTGTCTTAGGAAGCCCTAATGTGGAACTGCATGATATAAGTTACTGAAAATGTGTAGAGTTTAGCTTCTGCAAAAATTGTAGAACAGCTTGGGAAAAAAACTAAAAATGCCTGTTAATTTGAGCAATGTTGAAGATTCTATTGACTGGATGCATCCTGGAGCAGACTAATAATAGTTACTGTAAATCAAAGTGAAAAGTATTTTGTAAATTGATTCAATACGTGAGGAAGAAATGAATGAGATACAAGCATACAATTCATTTGCTTCTTATGTTAATTTTGGTATTTTTATCCAGAATAAGAAAAGAAATCACGCTTGATGTTACAAAACTAGATCTTCAGAAACTTATCCCGTAAGATCAAGAATACATAACTGCAATGGATGAACCCGGGTTTTATTACATTCTAGGTAAATTTTACAATGATGTAAAATATAGAACTTTTATTTTGGTATTTGAGTTCACTTGTGCATTCTGTTAGAGTTTTTGACAGCCTAGAATTGACGTGTGCCGGGATGTGAGGGCGGCAGCTCCCATAAGACCCATATTATTTTACACACAGGCACACATCTCCATCGACGCACGCACGTAGACACACACAACCCCACACCCATACACAAATATATATATATATATATATATATATATAGGATGAGGATCGAGGCTCACGGCGAAACCCTAGCCTCTGCTACCTGTATTCCACGCTCGTAGAAGAAGGGGATCTGTTCCGTCGTCTGTTTCACAGCCGATCAAGATCGTGTTTGTGCTGCACCTGTGTTGTAGGGCCGATCGTGATCGTGCTGTGTCTGCTTCGTGGTCGGTGTTTGGTTGATCGAGCTACGACCTGTGCTGCTTGTGTTTCTGTTGTTTCGACCAGTACACGCCTTTCTTCCGTCCCACACATGTTTCCTCGACCTGACGCGCATCGTCGCGCTGCATCAAATTGGAGTGTCTGGTTTTTTTGGTTTTTGCATCTGCAGGCTGAAGGATCATCGTTATGGCGCTTCNCGGTGTTTGGTTGATCGAGCTACGACCTGTGCTGCTTGTGTTTCTGTTGTTTCGACCAGTACACGCCTTTCTACCGTCCCACACATGTTTCCTCGACCTGACGCGCATCGTCGCGCTGCATCAGATTGGAGTGTCTGTTTTTTTTGGTTTTTGCATCTGCAGGCTGAAGGATCATCGTTATGGCGCTTCCTTCTTCTTCGGTTGATCCTGACAAAGCTTCTTTCGTCCACATGGTGGGTAATCATCTTGTGTAATCTACTATTGTCTTCCCCTCAAGCTACAAGGAATGTTGTGAGGGCACGAGCGATTGTTTTTAAGAAGATAAGCAGGAAGAGTGGGTAAACATCACTATTTTTCTCTAATTCAGAAATTTCAACCATAACTGAGAAATTCAAGTTCCCTTTTCTTGGGAAATTTCAGTGGGGGCACTCACCTATGGAAGTTGTGAGAAAGAGTTTTGAAGATCANCCACATGGTGGGTAATCATCTTGTGTAATCTACTATTGTCTTCCCCTCAAGCTACAAGGAATGTTGTGAGGGTACGAGCGATTGTTTTTAAGAAGATAAGCAGGAAGAGTGGGTAAACATCACTATTTTTCTCTGATTCAGAAATTTCAACCATAACTGAGAAATTCAAGTTCCCTCTTCTTGGGAAATTTCAGTGGGGGCACTCACCTATGGAAGTTGTCAGAAAGAGTTTTGACGATCTCAAATTTATAGGCAAGTGGAAAGTGGGACTTTTGGATATGAGACATGTGTTGATTCAGTTAAACCTAGCGGAAGACTGTGCTCGGATTTTCTCTAAAAATATCTCAACATTGCAGGCAAGTCAATGAAGTTACTCAAGTGGTCTCATGATTTTGACCCAAATCATGAGTCTCCTATTGTTTCGGTATGGATTAGTTTACCTGGTCTCAAGTTGCATTTCCTTAATCATCAGGTTCTTTATTCTATTGGAGTCATTCTTGGAGATCTTATGAAGCTAGATATGCCCACCTTTAACCTAACCAGGACTTCTGTGGTCAGAATACTTGTGGAAAGAGATATTATCTTACCTGATATTACTGAAGTTTCGCTGGGCACAACTCACAATGGATATTGACAATCAATTGTCATGGAACGTAAACCTTTTTATTGTACTCACTGTAAGATGTTTGGGCATACACTTGATAAATGTCACATGCTTCATCCAAACGTGAAAGCTAAAGCTCAAGCAAACAAAGAGGGGTCTAACACCATTGTTATGGGCACATCTGCTCAATCTGTGGAGGAAGTTTCCACAAGACAAGATTTGCCTATGAATCCCTCCTTGCCAACACCGCAGTTCCTAATGAAGAACATCATACTACAGGTATAAATCCAAATGTGTTTATATCACTTATTGTTTTTGAAGAAGGCCCACTTACATGTCAGGACACACGAGAATGCTCCCGCTCCCCTGATTCGATAAAAGATCAACTTGTACAACAAGTAGTTGCTTCTAATGTTCAACAACCTACACTTATTCGACACACTGTAGACCAATACACCGACCAGACGAGCCAATCTTCAGATGAAGAATGACAAGTCTATTCCAGGAGGAAGAAGAAGAATGGAGGCAGACTCGAGCTCGGGAATTTATTGGATGATAGATTGGTTACTACTGACAATGACACCCATCTCACCAATTTATTGGCTGGCTCATTCCCTAGAACTAGAGGCAGAGACAAGGTAAAATTTGGTTGCTCTTTAGTTACCTGATAATCCGGATTTTGACACTTTTTGGCTTTATTTTCTTTAGGTCTCTCATGTACTTTTTCGTATTTTCTCTTTTTGGAACCATTTGCATATAGTGGCATCGAGTGGGCAGGGTGCCATGGTTGGGCACTCCGACACAATCTATCTGTATCCTACTTTCTTTTTAATATGTTAGCCATTGGGTTTTCTTAATATATACATACATACATACATACATGCATGCATGCATGCATGTATGTATGTATCTATATATATACATACATACATACATACATACATACATGTATGTATGTATGTATGTCTACATACATACATATACATACATACATACATGTATGTATGTATGTATGTATGTATTTATGTGGTGTCTACATGCGTGTGCGCGTGTGTAATTAGGGATTTGTGTTTATGTCTCATATTTTGCATACCATATGTTTCCCAAATATTCCTCGAGTTTGCAGTTGCATATTATTCGAACTATCGAATGGAACGAGAAAAATTATGTAGTAAATGGCCATTGAACAAGAAATGCTATGTAGGAAAATTAGAGGCTAAGAATCCATTGCTTAGAAGGAAATATTATTTCGTCATATTAATATAAAAAATGAAAGAAAGAAAGAACATGTGGATTGCTCCCTTGACATCAATTAACAACCTCTAAATAATTAACAATAAATAGCTAAAGATAATTTTTATGTTTGTTATTGTAATTATTTATTATATCTTTTATGTACAATTCTGTACATAAATACTCCTTGAAAGAATGAGCACTCCAAGTTTTCCCAACGACTTCTTTTTTCACATTATATCAAAGCGAGCTAGGGTTTTTTATTTCCATTTTTTGTTCTATCTAATCTTTCTCCAATCCCTTTCTCGTTAGAGCACTTTCTTCTCTTTGTTACAGTCTTCTTAACTTTCCTTCTAAGGAGTCAATAGTCATGAATTATGACAATCAAACTAAAGGAAAACACCAAAGACTTCAAGTCTCTTATCATTTGAATAGAAATTATCTGAAGTGCTCCCAAGTCGTGAAGATCTTTTTGAAATAAATGAGAGAGATCCAACATTTTGTAGATCTACCTCCGGAGTTAAAAGACTTGAAATTCATACTTTGGGAAGAAAGATATTTCATAATCATGATGTCATAAATCAATGGGGCATATTTGTTCCTTCCACCATAAAAAATGTTGGGTTGTCGTCAACAAATTGATTCAAAAGTTAAAGATGTTGTCCTGTCTACGAGATTAATGCCAGAAATCAGTGGGTTGTTCATGTCCCTATCCACTAAAAAAAATTTGGGATGTTATTAAAAAAACTTGCTCAAAAGTTAAAGGTGATTTATTTTTTTACGTGATGAAAATGGAACTTTTCACCACCAAGCAATGCAACCTTTCCTTCATTGAATATTTTAATGCCATGAAAGTTTATTAGCTTGAAGTAGATCATTATCAAGATCCCAACATGACGTGTTTTCATGATTTAATAATCCTTAAACTTTTTGTGAAAAACAATACTGTTTATGTTTCTTGTTGGACTTAGTAATAACTTTGATCAAGTTTCGAGGCCAAATCTAAAGTAGAGAATAGAGAAAATCTCTTTACTCTAAATTAGATTTTTATTTTACATGAGCTGAAGAAGGAAGCAAAATGTAAATTTTAATAATCTAGTTTTAAAAAATCTGCCACGACAACCAATAAGGCCTAGGGTAAGGTATTTGCTGTCATAAATTCCTCTCCCAAAGGATAAAAGCATCCTTTCAAGTTTTGGTATAACTTTTGTAAGAGGAAATAGCATATCAAAGAGAAATGCTAGAAACTTCATGAAAAGTTCCAAGCTATGATGAAAAGAAAAAATGATAAGTCTGCCTTGTGGAGATAGATGGACTTAACTTGGAAGAAATTGATAAACTAAGAAATCTTCTCAATTCTCTGGAAAAGTCACCTCAATCATGCTCTCTTACTCAAAATGATATGACTTCCAAATTTAAGGTTTCGCTCAAATACCTATTTCCAAACGTGGCTCATAGATCCTGCCATCGATCACATGACAAACCTTACTAACATTTTTCAAACCTATGAATCCTGTCCCACTACTCGAAAAATAAAAGTGGTAGATGGTTCTATAATAATTATTGTGGGATAAGAAAATATATTAATTTTTTAACTTTTACCCTTAGTAACATATTACACGTTCCTTAACTCGCTAGTAATGTTTTATCAATTCATAAAATTACCAAAGATCAAAATTATAAAATCACTTACTGAACATTGTGTATTTCAACACCTCATTATAGAAAATATGATTGGGCCAGACAGAGAGAATGGTGTAATATATCAGCTTGAGGCCCAAAATCAATTATAATGCTCCTTCATTTTCATCCACAATACTGACATCTTCTCATAACATCATTATATAAATGTTTGCAATCTGCAATATGCAATTAGAGATTTGTTGGGGTCATATTATGGAGCCGCTACTCTCTACTTGTAATTCTTTTTTTTTAGTAAATGTAGTGAGCTCTTCCCCTCTTCATATAGATTTTCTCAGGATGAGTTTTCCAGGCAGATCTGATCCTGGACTTGTCTTTGTGGTTTGTCTCCTTTTTATTTTTCTCTTTCATTCATTTGTATTCATGTATTTTACCGCTATTCGATGAGTTTGTGGTTGCAATTTACAGTTAACTATTGAATGAAAATGAGAATGAGTGGTGCTATGGGGAACTGTGCAAACCTGATGTAGATTTCTTTGTTTATATTATGCAAAGTGTCGTGTTTAGAGCCCGTTGGTTCTTTTTTCTTTCTTTATTTCATCATTCAAACATAATAACCTAGTTGAGAGTTGTGTGATAAGAGAGTCTTATGTGGTTTATTTGTAACATGCATCCCCTATTTAAACAGATATGCTAAATGAAATGCCTAATTTTTTATTTTTTTGCTTTCAATTTAGTACCTAAGCCAACCCTTGCCGCCTGCATCAATCGATCTTCCTCAGACCTGCCACTCCCATTCTTCAAGACCCGCCGCTTGCCTTGCCTACTTCTACCCACGATGACTTGTGCGGGAGACTCACCCCTGTCTCGCGTGGTAGACACATCTCTCATCCAGTGTTCGGAGAGCAGCCTCGTCCAGCGNAGACCTGCCACTCCCATTCTTCAAGCCCCGCCGCTTGCCTTGCCTACTTCTACCCACGATGACTTGTGCGGGAGACTCACCCCTATCTCGCGTGGTAGACACATCTCTCATCCAGTGTTCGGAGAGCAGCCTCGTCCAGCGCCAGCCGTTGCCCTCCAGGCCGCCGCCGCCATTTCTCTAGGCAGCTATTGTTGTTTGTTTAGGCCACTGCCGCAACCTCCTTTCCAGGCCGCCACATCCACACCTGCTACAGTCGGGCCACAACACGAAGAAGATCCCAATCTTGATGATGAAAAAGATCAAAATCGGGTCTAAAGGAGGAAGAGAATTGTTCGTGGTTTGTATGACCTAGAAGGGAGTCTAGCTGATTGTAGATGATTGGAGATGGAGATAGTGTTNTGAGAAAGATCAAAATCGGGTCTAAAGGAGGAAGAGAATTGTTCGTGGTTTGTATGACCTAGAAGGGAGTCTGGCTGATTGTAGATGATTGGAGATGGAGATAGTGTGGGGGGTAAAGGATTAGATCTTCTGTGAAGGATAGATCCTGAGGTCCAGAAGGTCCTTGTAGAGCTCATACAGGGAGCTAGTGCCTTGACAAGGATGGCGACTTCAATGCAGACTTCGACGGAAGTGAAGCTAGATCTCCCTACCGTGGATCTGAAGCTTGATGCACGACCACTCATATAAGCTAGTCACTTCAAATTGAGACAGCTCTAGTAAGGAAGAGACTAGAGAGATATCTGACCGATGACTGACTAAAAAGTGACAGTGCTGAGAGGGACAAGTGGAGGACCACTCACGCTTTAGTTTACACCTGGCCNGGATGGCGACTTCAATGCAGACTTCGACGGAAGTGAAGCTAGATCTCCCTACCGTGGATCTGAAGCTTGATGGACGACCACTCATATAAGCTAGTCACTTCAAATTGAGGCAGCTCTAGTAAGGAAGAGACTAGAGAGATATCTGACCGAGGACTGACTAAAAAGTCACAGTGCTGAGAGGGACAAGTGGAGGACCACTCACGCTTTAGTTTACACCTGACTGTTCAATTCAATGTTTTCGTCAATCGCATCCTCAGTTGATGGCATTTGAAAGGTTTAGGACATTTGGGCAAATTTGAATAAGATTTATTCTGGTGTTAAGAATCACATGAGAGTATTTTAGATTCAACGCGAGATAGAAACTGTGGTATAGGGTGAGAAAACAATTCAGGAATACTAAATAGAGTTGGAGAGGTTGTGGGTGGATCTTGATTACTTCACTGATAACGAGCTATAACGACCCAAAATGCAAGAAATGAGAGATTTTTACTCAGATGAGGACTATGTGGTTCCTGGCTCATATGAATCCGGCCTTTGATCAGAGAAGATCTGTCCTCATAGCTTAGGTGACTATTCCTACACTAGGCAAGGCCATTGCTGCGATGATACAAGAGGAGATTCAGATGAAGCTACACTCTGTACCGAGTGGTATTTCGGGTGCACGATCAACATTGGTTGTTGCGAGCCCAAGTACGCTCGTGTCTAGGGGGAGACTCGCAAGTGTTATAACTGTGGTAAAGTTGATCATCTAAGCAGAGTTTGTCCTAAGACACCAAAGGAGATAAAGATAGGTGGACGTGAACAAGGAGGAGGTGGAGATCAAGGTCGTGGTTGTGGGGGTCGAAAATGTGGAAAAANTCAATTCTCTGGAAAAGTCACCTCAATCATGCTCTCTTACTCAAAATGATATGACTTCCAAATTTAAGGTTTTGCTCAAATACCTATTTCCAAACGTGGCTCATAGATCCTGCCATCGATCACATGACAAACCTTATTAACATTTTTCAAACCTATGAATCCTGTCCCACTACTCGAAAAATAAAAGTGGTAGATGGTTCTATAATAATTATTGTGGGATAAGAAAATATATTAATTTTTTAACTTTTACCCTTAGTAACTTATTACACGTTCCTTAACTCGCTAGTAATATTTTATCAATTCATAAAATTACCGAAGATCAAAATTATAAAATCACTTACTGAACATTGTGTATTTCAACACCTCATTATAGAAAATATGATTGGGCCAGACAGAGAGAATGGTGTAATATATCAGCTTGAGGCCCAAAATCAATTATAATGCTCCTTCATTTTCATCCACAATACTGACATCTTCTCATAACATCATTATATAAATGTTTGCAATCTGCAATATGCAATTAGAGATTTGTTGGGGTCATATTATGGAGCCGCTACTCTCTACTTGTAATTCTTTTTTTTTAGTAAATGTAGTGAGCTCTTCCCCTCTTCATATAGATTTTCTCAGGATGAGTTTTCCAGGCAAATCTGATCCTGGACTTGTCTTTGTGGTTTGTCTCCTTTTTATTTTTCTCTTTCATTCATTTGTATTCATGTATTTTACCGCTATTCGATGAGTTTGTGGTTGCAATTTACAGTTAACTATTGAATGAAAATGAGAATGAGTGGTGCTATGGGGAACTGTGCAAACCTGATGTAGATTTCTTTGTTTATATTATGCAAAGTGTCGTGTTTAGAGCCCGTTGGTTCTTTTTTCTTTCTTTATTTCATCATTCAAACATAATAACCTAGTTGAGAGTTGTGTGATAAGAGAGTCTTATGTGGTTTATTTGTAACATGCATCCCCTATTTAAACAGATATGCTAAATGAAATGCCTAATTTTTTATTTTTTTGCTTTCAATTTAGTACCTAAGCCAACCCTTGCCGCCTGCATCAATCGATCTTCCTCAGACCTGCCACTCCCATTCTTCAAGACCCGCCGCTTGCCTTGCCTACTTCTACCCACGATGACTTGTGCGGGAGACTCACCCCTGTCTCGCGTGGTAGACACATCTCTCATCCAGTGTTCGGAGAGCAGCCTCGTCCAGCGCCAGTCGTTGCCCTCCAGGCCGCCGCCGCCATTTCTCTAGGCAGCTATTGTTGTTTGTTTAGGCCACTGCCGCAACCTCCTTTCCAGGCCGCCACATCCACACCTGCTACAGTCGGGCCACAACACGAAGAAGATCCCAATCTTGATGATGAAAAAGATCAAAATCGGGTCTAAAGGAGGAAGAGAATTGTTCGTGGTTTGTATGACCTAGAAGGGAGTCTAGCTGATTGTAGATGATTGGAGATGGAGATAGTGTTGGGGGTAAAGGATTAGATCTTCTGTGAAGGATAGATCCTGAGGTCCAGAAGGTCCTTGTAGAGCTCATACAGGGAGCTAGTGCCTTGACAAGAATGGCGACTTCAATGCAGACTTCGACGGAAGTGAAGCTAGATCTCCCTACCGTGGATCTGAAGCTTGATGCACGACCACTCATATAAGCTAGTCACTTCAAATTGAGACAGCTCTAGTAAGGAAGAGACTAGAGAGATATCTGACCGATGACTGACTAAAAAGTGACAGTGCTGAGAGGGACAAGTGGAGGACCACTCACGCTTTAGTTTACACCTGGCCGTTCAATTCAATGTTTTCGTCAATCGCATCCTCAGTTGATGGCATTTGAAAGGTTTAGGACATTTGGGCAAATTTGAATAAGATTTATTCTGGTGTTAAGAATCACATGAGAGTATTTTAGATTCAACGCGAGATAGAAACTGTGGTATAGGGTGAGAAGACAATTCAGGAATACTAAATAGAGTTGGAGAGGTTGTGGGTGGATCTTGATTACTTCACTGATAACGAGCTATAACGACCCAAAATGCAAGAAATGAGAGATTTTTACTCAGATGAGGACTATGTGGTTCCTGGCTCATATGAATCCGGCCTTTGATCAGAGAAGATCTGTCCTCATAGCTTAGGTGACTATTCCTACACTAGGCAAGGCCATTGCTGCGATGATACAAGAGGAGATTCAGATGAAGCTACACTCTGAACCGAGTGGTATTTCGGGTGCACGATCAACATTGGTTGTTGCGAGCCCAAGTACGCTCGTGTCTAGGGGGAGACTCGCAAGTGTTATAACTGTGGTAAAGTTGATCATCTAAGCAGAGTTTGTCCTAAGACACCAAAGGAGATAAAGATAGGTGGACGTGAACAAGGAGGAGGTGGAGATCAAGGTCGTGGTTGTGGGGGTCGAAAATGTGGAAAAAGGGGAAACTGAGCAAATCTGGTGATACCAAAGGATGAGGGAGAGGCATGTGTGATATTTACTGGTGAGGATCACAAGTGTCTGAAGTTGTTGAAGAGGAAGAAGAAAACAACAGGAGATGGAGCTAAGGATGCTTCAAATTCATCGACATCAAGGGGTAACATTGCCACTTATGCTCACTTTAGCAAAGGTATTGGGGACACACTTACTCTTGCCTCTATTTCCACCACATGATCATCATAATGGATCATAGATTCTAGTGATTCTCGTCACGTGATAGTTGTTGTTGGAGAGTTCTCTTCATATACTTATCTAGCAGTATCAGAGAGTATACAGACTGCTGATGAGACAACGCAACCCGTAGTTGGTAAGGGTACAGTGAGATGTACCAATCATATGACTTTGTCCAATATTTTTTTATGTTTCTTCTTTTCCAGTAAACCTCTTATCCATTAGTGTCATTATTCTCCATCTAAAATGCATTATTTCTTTTGATATCCCTCTTGTGATCTTCCAAGAGGAAGGGACAGGCTGGACACTTGGCACTAGAATGTGGCATTGCAGACTCTGATACTTGGACCGAGATGGGATTGATTCGGCTCTGACATCCATGGTAAAAAGTGTTGCTGTAGGAGAATTTGGGAGGAATGTCGAGGATGTTTTATTACTATATCACAGATGTATGGGACATCTTAGTCCTAGTTTTTGAGTCGGTTGTATTCATTTATGTATGAAAAGGCAAAGAAGAAGAAACTTGTGTGTGATGTTTGTGAGTTTGGCAAGTTCACTAGGAGCTCTTATGCCAGTTATGGGAAGAGGAGCCCTGGTGTATTTGATTTGATACATTCTGATGTATGGGGGTCTTGTCCTAGTAGTTCTATGAATGATTATTGTTATTTTGTTATTTTTATTGATTGGTTTACTCGTGTTACCCGGATATATTTGATGAAACAAAAGAGGTATAGTTTCTTGCTTTAAATATTTCCACAAGGCAATCCAGACCTAATATGGGGCATTTGTGAAGGCACTGAGATCTGATAATGAGATAGAATATATCAACAAAACTTTCAAGGACTATCTGTCAGCCCAAGGGATAGAACACCAAAACCACATACCCATACACACCAAACACAGAATAAAGTAGCAAAGGAAGAATCAACATCTTCTAAAGGTAGCCCAGAGCATGATGATGACAATGAATGTCTCACATCACTTGTGAGAATATGCGGCCCTCAAGAATACTGGAGAGGAAGTCTCCATGTCAGATGTTGAAATGAGACAATGGTGGGATCCTTCCATTGAAGATATTTGGATGTGTATGTTTTATGAATGACAACAGGCCATCTGTAAGGATGTTGGATCCCAGAGCTATGAAATTTGAGTTTGTGGGTTATTGTGCTTCTTAGAAGAGTTGTCTGTTGGAGCTTGATTGAGAAGAGATTATTTGTGAGTATGGTTATTCTGCTAGTTTAAAGGTGAATTTACCCTTCAGTGACTCAACATACACCAAAGATATGAGGCAAGGGAGAGTGAGTAGTAGTGGTAATGAAGTCGTGCAAGTGGGAGCAATTTCATGTCCTATGATGTGAGATGAATCTAAGGAGATGAAATTCGAGGAGACTGATCCCAGAGGTGGAGGGATTCATGTTGAAGGCGAGCTAAGAGTGTATACATGGAGGGAGAAGCAAACTGAGGGAGTAGAGTCTAATGTGCTAATAAGTTCCTTGTCCCAGTCTTCCCCAACTCTTAGACACTTGCACCATCTACCTTTGATTCAAAGTTCCAGGTGATATTATTCCTCATTCGTCCACTCCTAGCCCCCAAGCTTAAGGAGAACCTCCCGTAACAATGCGGGACATCCTCCTGATCGTTTTGGGTGGGAACTTGACATTGCAAACTTTATTTCTTATTCTAACATCTTACCTTTTCATGGAGCATTCATTGCATCATTGGACTTTGTCTCTTTACTCAAGTGTTAGCAGGCTGTTAAAGAGGATCCCAAGTGGAAAGTGACATTGCATTAAGAGCTTAGAGCTCTTGATTAAAAATCGAACATTGCAGATTGTACCATTACCAGCAAGGAAAAAGAAAACTGGATGCAAGTGGATCTTCACAGCAAATCAAACTCAAGAAAGGAAGTTGGAGAGGTGCAAAGCACGATTAGTGACAAAATGGTACAGTCAGACATAAGACATTGACTACGATGAAACTTTTGTACCTGTAGCAAAGATGAGCATTATAAGGATACTAACTTCTCTGGCTGTGAATGGTGGATGGAGACTCTACCAACTGGAGGTGAAGAATGTTTACGGAGAGCAATTTGAGGAGATATATATGGAGATACCACCAGGATTCATTACATCCCAGATAGTGGGCAATGTGTGTAGGCTCAGGAAGTCACTATATAGCTCAAAACAAGTTCCTAGAGCTTTGTTTGATAAGTTTAGAATGTCGATGGTTGGCATGAGATATCAGCAGATCAATGCATACCACAAGGTGTTCTTTCGGAAGCATGAGGTCTACACTACCATACTTGCTGTGTATGTGGACTGGTGATGATGAGGCAGAGATTGTTCAATTGAAGGGAGGATTGAGGAAGCAATTTGAAGTAGAAGATCTGGGAAAACTTAGAAAGTTTCTTAGGATTGAAGTTGCTCATGGACCCAAGGGGATGATTCTATTCCAGAGAAAATATGTACTAGATTTTCTCATGGAGACAGGTATGCGAGGATGCAAGCCTTTAGTCTCTCCAATTGATCAGAACGTCAAGCTCAGTGTAGATGCAGGTGACTCGGTTGATCGTGAAGGGTACTAGAGGCTAATAGACTGTCTGATCTATCTGTGTGACACTCGACCCAATATTTCATTTGCATTAACTGTGGTGAGCAACTACATGTATGATCCAAGGAAAGGTCATATGGATGCAGTGTATCAAATTTTGAGGTATTTGTAGAGTGCACCAGGGAAAAGATTGGTATTCAGGAAGAATGGACATGTAGATATTTAGGGCTTTTTAGATTTTGACTGGGAAGTTGTGCTGATGATAAACGATCCACGTCAGGGTACTGCATATTTATAGGTCGCAACTTGGTCTCGTGGAAAACAAGAAATAGCCAGTTGTAGCAAGATCAACAGCAAAGGTAGAATATAGGGCCTTGACATTAGGAGTTATAGAGATGATGTGGCTAAAATCCTTGTTTGTTGAACTCAAAGTGGATCAGGGAACTCAAATGAAGTTGTGTTGTGACAACAAGTCGGCAATCAACATTGCTAACAATCCGGTGCAACACGATAGAACCAAACATGTNTGACTATTCCTACACTAGGCAAGGCCATTGCTGCGATGATACAAGAGGAGATTCAGATGAAGCTACACTCTGAACTGAGTGGTATTTCGGGTGCACGATCAACATTGGTTGTTGCAAGCCCAAGTACGCTCGTGTCTAGGGGGAGACTCGCAAGTGTTATAACTGTGGTAAAGTTGATCATCTAAGCAGAGTTTGTCCTAAGACACCAAAGGAGATAAAGATAGGTGGACGTGAACAAGGAGGAGGTGGAGATCAAGGTCGTGGTTGTGGGGGTCGAAAATGTGGAAAAGGGGGAAACTGAGCAAATCTGGTGATACCAGAGGATGAGGGAGAGGCATGTGTGATCTTTATTGGTGAGGATCACGAGTGTCTGAAGTTGTTGAAGAGGAAGAAGAAAACAACAGGAGATGGAGCTAAGGATGCTTCAAATCCATCGACATCAAGGGGTAACATTGCCACTTATGCTCACTTTAGCAAAGGTATTGGGGACACTTACTCTTGCCTCTTATTCCACCACATGATCATCATAATGGATCATAGATTCTAGTGATTCTCGTCACGTGATAGTTGCTGTTGGAGAGTTCTCTTCATATAATTATCTAGCAGTATCAGAGAGTATACAAACTGCTGATGAGACAAAGCAACCCATAGTTGGTAAGGGTACAGTGAGATGTACCAATCATATGACTTTGTCCAATATTTTTTTATGTTTCTTCTTTTCCAGTAAACTTCTTATCCATTAGTGTCATTATTCTCCAGCTAAAATGCATTATTTCTTTTGATATCCCTCATGTGATCTTCCAAGAGGAAGGGACATGCTGGACACTTGGCACTAGAATGTGGCATTGCAGACTCTGATACTTGGACCTTGATGGGATTGATTCGGCTCTAACATCCATGGTAAAAAGTGTTGCTGTAGGAGAATTTGGGAGGAATGTCGAGGATGTTTTATTACTATATCACAGATGTATGGGACATCTTAGTCCTAGTTTTTGAGTCGGTTGTATTCATTTATGTATGAAAAGGCAAAGAAGAAGAAACTTGTGTGTGATGTTTGTGATTTGGCAAGTTCACTAGGAGCTCTTATGTCAGTTATGGGAAGAGGAGCCCTGGTGTATTTGATTTGATACATTATGATGTATGGGGGTTTTGTCCTAGTAGTTCTATGAATGATTATTGTTATTTTGTTATTTTTAGTGATTGATTTACTCGTGGTACCCAAATATATTTGATGAAACAAAAGAGAGGTAGTTTCTTGCTTTAAATATTTCCACAAGGCAATCCAGACCTAATATGGGGCATTTGTGAAAGCACTGAGATCTGATGATGAGATAGAATATATCAACAAAACTTTTGNACCCAATTGGTAAGCTGTTCTACGGCATTTCACTTCAATTTCTTATGCAATCTTTTTGCAATCTATTTTGTCATGGTTGCTACCAAAATTTGAGAAAACCAAAGTCTATATATTCTTGCGGTAACTAGCTCAGTAGATTAATTGTTTATATAGATTTATGAGCATTCCTATGATGAGCAAAAGTCTTGATGGTCTGAACGCTTTGTTCTTTGTTGAGTTATATTTGATTTTATTTGTTCAAGTTCATGACCTCTGTCATTTGGGTTATTCATGGGCTGAACAATAGTTTCTAGTGGATTTGTGTTGATAGTCCTACAAAACTCGTTTACTAAGTTGGATTCTAGGAATTATGGAGATTGGGATTTTGAGCTGAATTGTGAGATGTAATAATAATAACACTAATAATAATAATAATAATAATGAATAAATAAAAAGGTGCGGGCGCTTAGAGAGACGCATCCCTTCAGATCAAATATATCACTATTTTTCAATCGTCTTTTCATTATTAGATATCTAAATTTTGAATTTTCATAAAAAATGTTAAGCTTGATTAGGATTCAGTGTGACTTTATAATATGCAAAGAAAGTAATTAAAAGTGACGTGTATAATTTTTAAGTATTGAAATTTATTAACTCACTAATAATTGACATCTAATTATAATTAATTATTTTTTTGNGTATAATTTTTAAGTATTGAAATTTATTAACTCACTAATAATTGACATCTAATTATAATTAATTATTTTTTTATATAAGAATTCTTAAACACTTAGATTTAAATTACTTCATTAAATATATAAAATTTAATAACTAATCAAGCAAATAATTTAAGTTTTAGTTAGTTTCTTAAATTAAGTTCTTTTGAATTAAGCTAAGTAATTGAGANATTTTTTTGTATAAGAATTCTTAAACACTTAGATTAAAATTACTTCATTAAATATATAAAATTTAATAACTAATCAAAGCAAATAATTTAAGCTTTAGTTAGTCTCTTAAATTAAGTTCTTTTGAATTAAGCTAAGTAATTGATTATTTGGATGTGAAATAATTAGTATTCAAAATCATAAAAGAAAAACTTAAAAAAATATAAGAATTATCGATAAAAGTAAAAAAGAAAAAGAAAAACAAATAAAAAAAAAAGAATTGAAAAAGGTTTAAGTTATAAACAAAAAATTTAGGAGCTTTAGAGGAGAAGCTTGGGTTTAAGTTTGAATTCAAAATTGGTACCAATCTCCCATTCTAAAAATCAAAGAGTCAAAAACCTCCTTAACTCCAAACTGAAAATATTTTATTCAAGAAGATAATAATTGAATTGATATTGTTTAGTTGATTTGCCCAATTGAATTTAATATATTTGAGATTTAAATTTATGTCAGTCATCCAAATATAAGTGATTTAGGAATAATTATATGGAAAATGCTTTAATATAAGTTATGTTGGGATATTAGGGATTTTTAAGAAATTTCAATCTTAAGAAGAGATATGTGCACTTTGAATTATTTATTTACTTCATTACTAGAGAACATTGTNCAAAATTGGTACCAATCTCCCATTCTAAAAATCAAAGAGTCAAAAACCTCCTTAACTCCAAACTCAAAATATTTTATTCAAGAAGATAATAATTGAATTGATATTGTTTAGTTGATTTGGCCAATTGAATTTAATATATTTGAGATTTAAATTTATGTCAGTCAACCAAATATAAGTGATTTAGGAATAATTATATGGAAAATGTTTTAATATAAATTATGTTGGGATATTAGGGATTTTTAAGAAATTTCAATCTTAAGAAGAGATGTGTGCACTTTGAATTATTTATTTACTTCATTACTAGAGAACATTGCAATCCTAAATCACAATCTACTATGAATTTTCAAAATTCTAATTTTAGGTATTGAATTTTTTCAGGACAAGTATATTTAAGTTTGGGACAATTTGA
Source organism: Phalaenopsis hybrid cultivar (assembly GCA_002079205.1). Classification (NCBI taxonomy): domain Eukaryota; kingdom Viridiplantae; phylum Streptophyta; class Magnoliopsida; order Asparagales; family Orchidaceae; genus Phalaenopsis; species Phalaenopsis hybrid cultivar. Next base: position 19,567 of record JXCR01146922.1, on the reverse strand, counting down.
TGTGTTAAAAATGTGTTGTGCTATTTTCAATATTTTATTGTTGATTTGTGTCTATTTATGTTTTTTTAGGATATATTTGTTTATTTGTAGTTTATAGGTTGAAAGTTAGAAAGAAGGAGCACATAGAGAAAATTAATGCCAAGTCCCTACGAAGTGCCTCATTGCCAGTCCGAGCACCTAAGCGCTTGAATAAGCTCCCTTACTATCAGGAAAATTTAGTATATGGAAAGTCAGTGCTCAACCGTGACATTTAGGCGCCTATCCCATGACGTCATTCAGCATGAAGAACGGAGAAAGCTGAAACCCAGTGATTGCCCCTGGCTCTTAGGCGCTCCAACCATACCCTTCCACGCACATGAATGACAGAGGAGCTAGAAAATCAACGCTCAACCATGCCGCTGAGGCTCCCTAGCCAGGAAATCTAGTGCCCAAGGCTGGCACCAAAGCGCCTAGTACAAAACTTTGGGCGGTTAGCTCGTTTTTGACAGGTTTTGGAGATCTAAAGTCTTAAATGTGTTGACACCAAGGAAAGAGGGTTCCCTGTGCTTTATTTTCTATATTTAAACGTTGTGTGAGAGCAATGATTTTGAGGGGGAGTGTATGAATATTGTTTCTTAGAGTGATTCGCTAGTGTGACTCTGTATTGTGAGTGTTAAAGAGAGAAGAACAAGTGAAGATCATTGTATGAGAGAGGATTTCAATGGAGCAAGTTAATATATCTCTCGAGTTAGATTGTTCTTGTTGTAAATAATTTCATTTTTGATTTTCAATGAAGTTTGTCTGTTTTTCTCTCAAAATATTTAGGAACTAATTTCTCTATGCTTATTTAATTTGAATGTGTGTTGAATCGTATTTTATTTTTGAGATTTCTTTGAGATTATGTGGGATTTAATTGCATGTTGGTGTGTTATTTTTTTAATCTTCGTTTACTTTCAATCTGACTAATAGTAATGTTAAAATCCCTTCTGATCTAAGATTACTAACTATAGGCTAGAAGAACCAGTAGGATAACACTCAATTACCTAGTAGAATATGAATATTATTACTAGTAGATTGTAACCATATAGGTGATTAGAGGATTCTTGGGAGATTGTGTATGGTTAAACAAAACTTAACTCTGATATGAGTCTCCAACATTTTTTATGTCTAGGAATATAGTAATGAGTATTTATGCCTAGTTTTCAACTTTAGATTGAAAATTCATTGGAAAAATATCGAGTATTTATACGATCCAAGTCAAAAGAGCATGATTCTCACAATAAAAAAATACAAACCTTGTTGATTTAGCTTTTTCAAATTAAGATTTCAGAAATCTTTAAAATTTCTCAAACCTTCAAAACAGCAAACTAAACCTAGGATTAATAGACTAGAAATTCGTCTTTCTGAAAAATTAATTTGTTTGCTGAAGGATCAATACATGAACCCTTCAATCCGTATACTAATTGATGGGCATGTATACTTATGTGATTTACGCGTGTTTTACTGCATCACAGATCTTGATTTTTTTCCTATTCTTCCTTGTTAAACTGCCCCACTTGTTTGTTTTTCATGATTGATTGAAAGTGTGAGGGAATCTTGTAGAATTTTTGTACAAGCCAATTTTCTGCCATCTGCACAAAATTTCAATTGTGTGTCTAACTTTCGAGATCCTTTTAACTTTCTTATGGTTTTTTTTTCTAATAGAACACCGAAACTCTTTCATTTGAATGTATTTTTATTATTGATTCTCATCAAATATAGCAAAAATAATTGGTTTTATGATTAATAGTTATTTTGGTAAAACTTGTAGTTTTGTTGTATTGGTTGGTTGCAATTAAATCCACATCATATTTTAAGCATGCATTCAAAAAGTCTATACCTTCGAACATCCAAAATAGGAATGTCTAAGCCAAATACTTAGATTTTTTTTTTCTTTTTGTTGCAGTGCTATCCAAGGTGATACCATTAATTTCTATTGCAATTTACAGCATGCTATTTCAATGTCCAATTAACTACAAAAAAGTTGGACCATGCCTGTAAAAATACTGTCATTTGTTCCTCTTCTATACTAACACTGATGTTTAAGTTTTTCTTGTTTCAAGGATCACCACTCCTCCAAATAAAGCATTGAGATGGATGGATTGATTAGATCTCAAGATTAATAGCACGCCGATTAAAAGCAAGGTTTCAATAACTGCTCAACTTACATATTTCATTGTTCGTTCTAGATTGAGATGATAATTGATTGCGACATTGACGTAAGTGAAAGGATTTGAAGGATCGAAACTGCGCGCATATGAGGTAGAATTTGGACTCTTCATGCCTTTTTGGCAATCTCCCACCTAATGGAATGCAAAGGTAGAGGAAACATCTGAGTATGGAATGATTCTCTGTATTTTGATGATTGGTAGGTTTCATTACTAGTTGGACATGGATTATTAGCTGATGAGCAAAGTGTCAAAATAGTCTTTTGACTATTTTAGATGGGTCATTTTAGTCCCTGGGAATGTTTCGCTGGGACCATTTCAACCAATAAGTACTTAAAGAATCTAGAAACTAAATTGACACTTTTAGAAGTTCTAAGACTAAAATGTTAGTCTGCAAAGAATCAGGAGATCATTTTGACATTTTTCTCATTATGTGCTATTTTGGCTCATCTCAAACCATCTGAGATTTGTGTTAGGGATCATTTGAGTTAGACCATCTGATATAACCAAGGCTTCGAAATTAGTGCTGAATTACTTGAGCTTGATTGATCCCCATGAATATTTAGATGATCGGTCGGTGCAGATTTAGGACCATTATTTTGTTCTAGCATAGTTGTAGTACAAGGATCATGGCAGCATGAATCTCTGTCTAAACAACAGGAGGTAAGAGTCAGATTCTGAAGCATAAATAAGCAACACCTGTAGGCTGGATTCAAAAGAATAATTCTGCTGTGAAGTTCTGCATATGCCTTTTTTCACCACCCAATTTACTTTGCAAGATTTACATACATATCAATCAATTCCTATGTATTTACATATCTAACACCTATACTTCAATTTTTAGATGCATACCACCGTTTATGCATGAAAAGGATGTAAGATGAAAGATATGGGTGGTATAAATGTAAAAAATAAAATTTAGATGTCAGATATATAAATACAGAGGAATTAGGGGGTATGTTTGTAGACGCTCCATTCACTTTACGCTTTAATTTTGCAGAAAAACTGCCAACTTGATTTCTTTTTGTATGCTTGCTTTTGACACCGGAGCTATCAAGAGATGAAAGGAATTAGATTCTTGTTGCACTCAGTCTCCCCACACGTGATCGTATTATAGGATGGTGAGGGTGTTTTACATGAAAAGAATTTGCAGTCTTTTTTAGGAATAATCATGATTTTAATGTGAACAAAACATTCAGGGCTCCTTTAGTTGCTCGGTGATAGTGAAAATATAATATTGTAAAAAAAAAATAAAAAAAAAGACCCGAACTTCGAAAACAAAGTTAAAAGAGTATTGGCGCTTTGTTACACCGTTCATGATTTGATTTTGAGCCTAGCTTAGGTCAGCCCGAAATGATCTCCAATAAATTTAGTGTTGCTCAAAATTGGTTTGTCGAACGGAGCCCACTCCAGATTGAATCAGGGCTCGAAATTGAAATAAGATGGCTCAATTTGAGTTATTTGAATCCATTTTAGCTCAAAATCGACTTGATCAGACTCAAAATGGAATGTAACATGATCAAATTGAGTTATTTGGATATAATCTAGCTCGAAATCGCCTTGTGACTCATTCTATCCAATTTTACTTAGCATTATATATATATAATTTTTACAAATAAAAAATATTATAAGCACCTCAAAATTAACTTGAAAAAAATTCAATTCAACTCTTTTATTTCGATCTGAGAACAATCTGAGCAAAGATTCAATTTAATTTTCGAACGATAAACAATCTCTGAGCTAAAAACAAAAAAGAACAATCACCATACATGTCATCCAAAATGAGTAGAAAAAAAACTCAATCAAAAACTAAAACAAGAAGCATGTCTCTACAAAACCCCAAAAGCCAACACTGTTGGCCGCAGATCTACACATACTTATTTAAGTCGAACAGAAATAAGATGCCCAAAATATAAGAATCATATTCAGTGAACTCTTTGCTCTCTTCACCGGGAAATGCTCCCTCAATCTAACAAATGCAAACAAAAAAAAAAAAAATGAGTGCCAGAAAACTANTATTTAAGTCGAACAGAAATAAGATGCCCAAAATATAAGAATCATATTCAGTGAACTCTTTGCTCTCTTCACTGGGAAATGCTCCCTCAATCTAACAAATGCAAACAAAAAAAAAAAAAAAGAGTGCCAGAAAAGTCATGACCTTCATTCTTTCACTATCTACTTGCTGCAATCATCAGCATTTTTGAGCTCATGGTTNGAGCTAAAAACAAAAAAGAACAATCACCATACATGTCATCCAAAATGAGTAGAAAAAAAACTCAATCAAAAATTAAAACAAGAAGCATGTCTCTACAAAACCACAAAAGCCAACACTGTTGGCCGCAGATCTACACATACTTATTTAAGTCGAACAGAAATAAGATGCCCAAAATATAAGAATCATATTCAGTGAACTCTTTGCTCTCTTCACTGGGAAATGCTCCCTCAATCTAACAAATGCAAACAAAAAAAAAAAAAAATGAGTGCCAGAAAACTAATGACCTTCATTCTTTCACTATCTACTTGCTGCAATCATCAGCATTTTTGAGCTCATGGTTAAAAAAAAAAATGAAAGAAATGTGTTCCATTCTGCTCCTAAATTCCCGTCAACGGGCATATATTCACCTTAAGAAATGGGTGGCGGTGCATCACTGGGTCGTCTATGGAACTGCATGTCCGCGGTCCGCCTGCGGAGAATCCTATAAACTTTGGCTACAAAAATGAAATTCAATTTTCATGGAGATTGATCAACCTGCAGCATTAAGATAAAGAGTTTAGAGTGGTCATAAAAACATTTGTTTTAACGTTTTTGGGCTGCGTGAGATAAGGTAGATTTAGATTAAGTGGCGATTCAATATGGGTGAAGCACAAAAGAAATTGATATGTCAAGTACTAAAATGCCGAGGAGTAATTACATGCATGCCATCCAGTTCTCATGTATTAACATATCCAACACCTAAACTTCAATTTTTACATGGATATCAGCTTACCTATGCATGAAAAGATGTACTCCACCTTTTTAAAGTTAAAACGGTGGTATTTTTGACGTGATATGAAAGATTTGATTCGTGCAAATATANATTCAATATGGGTGAAGCACAAAAGAAATTGATATGTCAAGTACTAAAATGCCGAGGAGTAATTACATGCATACCATCCAGTTCTCATGTATTAACATATCCAACACCTAAACTTCAACTTTTACATGGATATCAGCTTACCTATGCATGAAAAGATGTACTTCACCTTTTTAATGTTAAAACGGTGGTATTTTTGACGTGATATGAAAGATTTGATTCGTGCAAATATATAAAAAAAAAGTAAATTTTAGGTGTTAGATAGGTAAATACCTAGGAATTGGGAGGTATGCATGTAAATTGCACAAATAGAAAATGGATGCATTGCACATACTTCGATCAGGAGAAGTCTGGAATGATTTGCTGATGCATGATTTGAGGCGGGGTGATCCAGAAGATGATGCCGATCCCCAAGCCTGACCAAAAGTTTTCTTGCCACCCTGCACAGTAAAAGAAAAATTATAAGCTCATATTGTCATGAAGCAGAGAATGAAAGACAGGAAACAACGAAGTAACGTGTAGCAGGTTAAAATTAAAACTGTTTTGTTTTTTTCAAGTAAATATAAAGACAAAAGATGATGAAAATGACCTGTGAAAGATAATTAATATTAAAAATATGTTTTTATGATGAATTACATGCAAGTTGTTGATGTATTAGAGAAGTTTTATACTAGTACGCGATATTAAGACTCATTTTAGTTCATAAATGCATTTCATTAAGAGAATGGTTGAGTAAAAGTGAAATTAAGAATAACCAAATATTTTTCACACTAGAGGTTTCGAGGCATAAATGCCTTTATGTTGCATTTCTAAGACATTCAAAAGAATCAACATCCAACCAAACACGTATCCCCTTCTATTCAAGTAAATTGGGATACTGAAAGAAATAGAGAATTTTATTATTAAGAACGAACTCCCTCTACATGCCTCGATACACAAATATTTATAATGATCTAATCCCCTTCTATTAATATCCCTGGTATTTTTGGTATTTTTCCAGAAATACAATTTCAAGTATCAAAAATCATGAAAAAAGCAACCACATGATAGATCAATGAGCACATATCCAGAGTAGTGACAGTACATTGAAAACTTTATCATGATCCAATTGCGATCATGCACCCAATATAAAAGGTCCACTCATAACTGAAGAAACTCAAATCCACTCATCAAAAGAGCTTATCTTTATCTAATGATAACAAGAAACAAATTGAGGAAGCTATGCAAAGAGTATCCCTCTATTAAGTTCTTAAACACACATTCTTCATTTATCATTAGTTTTCTTCAACATCATCATGCTACGGGCACACGGGAAATTGAACTTCTCAGATGAATCCAATGTCAAGAAGTTTATACTCATCTTTATTGGCATGATGGATCTCTAGCTTGAAAATAGCTCTTATTTTGTTTCAAGGCTTTATTTTTCGAATGGATGCGTGGGAGGTGATAGGTGCCATTCAAGCAAACCCTACATATCTCAAATAACTCCTATGCAAAAGCATCTTTAAGTTAATTCTTGGGAGATTGATAAAATATATTCATACTTTACCTTCAGAGAGGGACCTTATCAAAAAAGATCATCCAAATGTCTCTCCTTTGAGATTTCAACTTCAACAACTTCCTTAATTGGTCAAAGATTTGATTGACTATCGTCTTTAGTGGCAAGAATTTAAGATTCAGATTCATGTATGGCATTCATAAAGTAATTTATGGATTGTCTCTCACTTGAGAAAACAACCAAATAATCCCTCTAAGCCCTGAAATTCTAAGCACCCAAGCCATGCTTGTTAGCTAGAAGATAAAAGAAAAATTACTTAAACTACTTGTGTTAATCGATATTAAGACGAGTACATAGTGGTTGATAACAATTTCATTGTGAATGCGCCATGGCACACAATTCAGTTGACCAACAAATCATCATTAATAAAAGAAATGATGGGTGATCAGGAGCAATATTTACCTCATTGTTTCCAACTGGCCCATACTCAATGAACTTTATAGCCTAAATCCATTTTGATTCAGTTGATCTACATTCAAAAATTGTTAATTGTTACATAGATAGTGAATAACTCCATAAAGTGTTTCTCATGGATCATATTCTCAATGAGGACATTTTGGTACACAAAATTAATTGGTGTTGTTATCATGATCATTTAAATAAAGATAGAAGTTGCATGAGTCTCTTCTCTCTAAAGCCCTTTCATAGAATTAAGCAGTTGATGTATTCCATTTTGTAAATTGTGACCATGCTTTAGTGATGGGAGACGGTTCTTCGGCCAAGTTAAGGGCAAAGCAAAATGCCATTGATTTTTTTTTTAATGGCCCTCCATGTGTAAGGAAATCCAATTATCTATGACATTATTCGATAGATTTCAAATTGAGAGGTTCAGCCATCCTTTTTTTTTCTTCTTTTTAATGATTGAACAACTTTTGTTGAAAGAGAGATTAAATTCAAGGAGAATCTCCTTAACATTCACACACTTAGTTGCTTTCTATAGCAGAGCACAAATATCTCTAGAGAATTACTAACTACAATGAATTTGAATGTACACTAACTCAATCAAAGAGTAAGTGCGAACTTTGCAAGTAAAATATCAATATCAGAGACCTCAAGAGTTGCCCCAGTGAACTTGAGAATATTTTCTCTTAATGAATCCTTTTCCTTTTGCTTGCACACAGCTTATCAACTTGAGCTCGAGTTTAAAAAGTAGAAACAGGAGCAGCCAGCGCTGGATTAGAAGCCTTTTGAATGTGATTTGTGGATTAATCATTTTCATTCATTGATAGTCACCTAAAACCCTTCAACATTATTACCACCTATTACTACTTTCTACAACCCAGTATATCTTCCCACAAATAGTGCCAATGTGAAGTCAAGAATTTCCACCCTTTCGAAAAGAATTTGAGGTAACTTGTATGGGGAATTAACAGGCTAAGTTACTTCTAATATAGGAGAATTAGGTAACGTATAAGTAGATATGCAGAGAAATCCAAACACAAACATATGGATTTAAATAATTTTATTTTGTAACATAGGTTCACAAGAGAAATCATATCAATTTTGGAAAAGAATCAAAACTTTGTGATTACTTAGAGGTGACCTAAAAAAAGTCCAACAACACAGATGTGTGCATTAGCTTCATTATGCCTTTCATATGTTGTCAGGAACGGTACAGATGTTACCTGTGATGGAGAAGGGTTCATTATAACTCTATCATTGGTGGCATTTAGTTGAAACAATCACGTCTGGATGTCAAAAGATCAATCTTTCATTGATGCTGATATAGTCACGACTGTTTGAAAAGAAATACAGAAGAAATCAAATTTGTTGTCAACAAATTGAGTTTTACCAGGCTTGAACGAATCGTGTGACCAAATTCTAGCATAATTGAGCAATTAGTCAAATATTGATTTCATTATTAAACGTAGAAGATGAATCAATTTACGCATAAACACTAGTGTAAGTTGAAATTCATTTTCATTTTTTTGTTCACATTTCATTCAAGTTTAGCGAAATTCGTACAATTTTGTTTGTTAAGTTTGTTGCATTTATTCATTATGTTCATGCCATCCAATGTTTGTTCCCACATTGCTTCCACATAGTGCCCATGTTTTCGGGTGGATTTTTTTTTTTTCTTTTGTCCAAATTTTGTTGAAGCTCTGAAAAATACTCCCATTATGCCAAGATTGTAAGTGAGAACCTCATAAAAGGCATCACCCATTACACCAGGAGAAGTATAGCTGTTATGCAAAGCACCATAACATAAAATAATCTCTCCTATCATGCCAAAAAGAAACATCATTAGTGGTGTCATTGGTCTAAGCACTACGAATGCGGTAATGCTTACTATGGCAAGCAAGCAATTCCAAAATAATAATAGACAAAGATGGAGGAAGAAAACTTTTTAAAGAAAGGAGAAGCATGTTGTTTAAGGGACCCGCAATGACAATCTGGCAATGCTTCACCATTTCACAAGTGCCTTCTTACCATGTGTTCAGCCAAGGCACTCATCCCTTGAACTTTAACTTAGAAAAGGGATGCTTTTGTTGGGAATGTGGAACTAAATCGTATAAAAAATGTTGTCGGAGGTGATCATGTTGTTAGTGATACATTATAGTGGAGGTTCCCACACTGGCCCTCCGAAATAAGAGAATAATTGTTGTGAATCAATTGAAGGTTGAGGTGGCAAAAAATAGACCTATCAACTACTACATTCAAGAACGTGGTGTTGTCTCACCCTATGGCCTAACACTTGTATATATTATTGTTAAAAACTATCAAATCTCAGGCACTCCACGCCTCAACACCTTTTCATAAAACTCATTAAGAATTGTACACCACATGGAGACCTTAATGAAGCGTAAGTTTTAGTATGTCTAAGGCGCCCCTTTATGTAATAAAGAAGAAGTGAGTGCCTCAAATTTTAGATTAGGATGATTTTTAAAAATTTATAAATAAAGTATCTTTTGAAAATTCCATTTTCTTATTTCACTCCCTTAATACTTATTCTAACCCTGCTCAATCCCTCTTTTCGAACCTGACTAATACCATTTTCTTATTATAAAAAAAAGTTAATATAAAAAGTTGTAACCATCAACATAATCATTATTTTAAAATTTTAATAGTATTATTATTTATTTTAATTGGGAAGAGAAAGATGGTTGAGATCCAAGATGTGGAGGAAAAATAGGAGATTGTTGACACAATTAAGGATGAGGGGAGAGAAATTAATTCAATAGAATGAAGATTCTACGAGAAACAACTTAATGATGAAAGTAATACAGAGTTTTGAATTTATAATTTATAATTTTAGAGGCTTAGGGGCCATTTTGGGACCACTTTTCTTTCTAATTTGTATTTTATTTTGTTTACATTTTGATTTGAAACAAAACATATCTGGAATGTTTGATTAAAATATTGTTGTTTTTGAAAACACTCAAGCCACCTAAAAGTTATTTTGAATATTCTTAAAAACATGTTTACTTGTTTTTACTAAAAAAAATATAAAAAATTTTTTAAAAACACATTACACAAACATATTTTCAAAAGCAAAGGAAACAAAAACAACAACAACAACAATAAAGCCTTAATCCCACTACGTGGGGTCGGCTACATGAATCCTTTGTTTTTAAAATAAAATTGATCCCAAACAAACTCTCAAAATAATTGCTAACATTGGTTTGGGAGTAGGAAGATTTATTGTGATAAATATGCTTCGAGAAATGATTTTTTTTTATTTTAATATGTTACTTTTTTACTTCATAGTTTTTTATTAATTTAATGTTTTCATTTTGAGGCTTTCGCCTCACCTCAAGGATAGAAAACGACTCAAATCTTAGTTGCACAAATTTAAATCTTGATATATATATATAGCAAACTTGGACAGCATTGTCTTTAACACTTCTCTCAATTTTTTTGTGATATGACACATTTTTGATGCACTTGTAACCTGTTGGCCCATCCAAGAGTTTCTTGAAACTACATAGCACAATAAAAAACCTGGGCTTAGGCTTGTTTACTATGGAAATGAGGAGTTGTTTAGAATTCAACAACATATTTATGTTCATTATACCTTATTAAAACCAAATAAGCTCCAAAACCAATAAATATCAATAAATCAATTTAAACTATTCTTGCAAATATGACTTGAAATTCAACAGACAAAAAAGATTTTCATCGCATAAAAGTGTTTATTATTTATATAATAAAAAAAATCAAATCAATTTGATCTTATTTGGTTGGTTTGATTCGGTTGTTGAAGTATCGGTTAGGTCATGGACTATACTTATTACTTCCTTTGATTTTTAATTTAAAGTTCAATTTTTCATGTTGTAAAAGCAATCAAATCAAAATTGAATTATATTAATTCCTTTAAATATTAAATCAATAAATCCATGTAAAAAAACAAGTGACATGATCAACTTGCATATTATTTATTCCACATGTCAAAATTATACAGCTTAACAAAAATTATTTAGTATTCTTTTTAATATATATTATTTAAGCTAAAGATTATTTGATTCATTGTTAAGTTAATTATATTCATTTTCATTCAAAAGTGGATTGAACTAAATTCGGCTTGGTTTCGTTTGGTTTGAAAATTTGTTTAGTTAGATTGGCTTTTTTAATTTATGCTTGAAATTAAATTGCTTTAGCTAATTTGTAGAACGAACCATCCAAATTGATTGAATGCTGACTCTTATAAGCAAGTTTGTTGACATGAGGAGCAGAGAGAACAAAGGAGAGAAAGAAACATCATGCCTACATCACATAACAATTCCTAAAACAAATACATTAGTTCAAAAAGAATCCCAATTAGTCGAAGTTTTTAGCATTTGTGACATCTCCATTGTATTTCTCCCAAAAGCAAACATTTATGTGGAAAGATATTATGCAGGCATAAATTTTAAAAAAATGCATATAGTGCCAACTAAATCACAGTCCAAAAAAAAAAAAAAGAACTTGGCAAAAAAGGTGTTTTTGCAAGGTTACCTCCTGGATGCAATTCACTTGGTCATCTTCAAAAAGTGAAGAATAATAAGCCGGATCATAAATGGACCCACCTAGTATATCGCTGGAATTAGAGTCCTGTCTTGCTAGTACATTAGATCCCGGATTTATATAATTACTTGTCGCATGGAAATCAATATCTTGATAGCCCAAATTGTCAACTGTTGTAGCCCCCAGTCTATACATCTGAATCCACAAAAATGAGGACAAGAACCTCACTGAAAAACCAATGATTTGCATTGAAAATGCCAGTCTAACAGAAAAGACAAAGGATAGCCCATACTTTTCTGAACCAAAGTTCCTGTAGCCATAGCAATAAAACTGGGTTATTTCTAGGTGTTCAATATAGTAAAGCGATTTGTTCTTATATATGTTGTGTCGGTTGTCTTTTATCATACTATTCTGTTAGAAGACTCTAGATTACTGGTCCATAGTAGAATGCTATTCAATATAAATCAAATTTTTAAAAAGCAAAACAAAAGGAAAAAACAATTAATGCAATCTAACTATGATTTCAACATCATCATATCTTTAAAAGCCACATTGTAATTGTAGAAGCTCATGCAAACTCAGGAAAAGCTTGTGGGCAAAGGTCGGGCTAAATAAATCTTAAAAAAAGACACTAAATGCAGCATAAGAATTAGCATCCTATATTAAACAACAGATCTACATAAACTTCCTGAATTCACTAAAAATGATTTTTTTACCTCCAAGCAAACAAGCAAAAGCGAATTGTATCAAGCAGGTTGAATCACAAAATACATAAAGACCTAATTCTTAAATTATGACAGGGAGAACCTATCAAAACATTAGCAGAGAAAGATCCTGCAGCTAACTGCATATAACATTCAACAAAGCAGGGAAATACACACCTCGCATCAGCAATCTTAACATTTGAAGATATTATGCCAGACAATCTCCAAGAAAACCATTTGTAATCGTGAGTGCTATGAAAAACACTAGGTATACTTAATATATGTGCCTGCCAATATACTAGATGTGCTAGGTGCCAACTCAGGTGCTCACCTAAGTGAAGTGAGGCACTGAAAATGAAACAATTTAAATTATGAGAAAAATTGTTGTCAAATATAATACAATAATAATCACAAAAAAATATTAAATATAGTGGAGAAAAAATATATTTGCAAATTTTGTATCATTCCAACAACCAAAATGTACCTTGCGAAAGAAATCATCTAAATGAATGTGCATACAAGGTACAAAGTTGTGTTATAAGTTTTTCAAAGCAAAATAAAACATAAGCTGGTAATGGTTATGGCAAAAGAGTAATTTAATCTTCATTATTCTAATTCATCTTATTCATCAGCCACACTCTCCTCTACATCATGAAATTTGTCGTTATCCACCTCATAACATATTTTTTTACCTAAAAAGATAATAAAAAAATTTTGCATAATGGACTCAAGCGCCAAGGAACCTAGCACCTTATGCTAGGTCTCTCTCCTTGGTATGTCTTAGTGATGGTTTTTACATGCGGGGTGTTTGAGGTGTTGGAGTGTTGTCTCATCTGCCTAGGTGCTAAGGCGAACAACTAGCTCGCCTTTAATAACGTTGGTAATCGTATGATCCAACGATGACAAGCCAATAAATAAACATCAATTTGAGAGATAGTGAACAGATGTAAATAAAACAGGATTCTAATGTGGCTTGTCAATTCCTAACAATTAGATTCATAAACAATCATAATCTTGAAAATCTACAACAGCACCATAGAATATCAAAAACTGTCATCAGGTGTATGAGCTGAATTATAATTAAAAACTTTGAACAACGAGTGGCACAGCAAAAAGAAGGGATGAAAATGAATGACATGAAATCCATGAAATGTGAGGGAAAGATCTCAGTCCACTAAATTGAGAAACTAATTGAAGAATCAAGTAGGAAATCTTCTACTCAACAAGATTTGACAAGTAAAGAAAAAAAAATTGATGAAATCCATGCTCAAAGCCTATATGTGAACATTCTTAAGGAGAAAAGTCTTTTGATAAATATAAAAAATATTTTTTAACAAAAAAAAAAGAATAATCATTGCCCAAGCACAAAATCATAAAATAAAACTGTTACGCCCATCATGGGANTTGGTAATCGTATGATCCAACAATGACAAGCCAATAAATAAACATCAATTTGAGAGATAGTGAACAGATGTAGATAAAACAGGATTCTAATGTGGCTTGTCAATTCCTAACAATTAGATTCATAAACAATCATAATCTTGAAAATCTACAACAGCACCATAGAATATCAAAAACTGTCATCAGGTGTATGAGCTGAATTATAATTAAAAACTTTGAACAACGAGTGGCACAGCAAAAAGAAGGGATGAAAATGAATGACATGAAATCCATGAAATGTGAGGGAAAGATCTCAGCCCACTAAATTGAGAAACTAATTGAAGAATCAAGTAGGAAATCTTCTCCTCGACAAGATTTGACAAGGAAAAAAAAATTGATGAAATCCATGCTCAAAGCCTATATGTGAACATTCTTAAGAGAAAAGTCTTTTGATAAATATAAATAATACTTTTTTACAAAAAAAAAAAAATAATCATTGCCCAAGCACAAAATCATAAAATAGAACTGTTACGCCCATCATGGGACCGGCCCAGGAGTGACCGGTTGAATGACCTCCCACTGGCCCGCCAAACCCATAGGTGGGACAATCCTGTTCGAGCGAAGACGCAGAGCAGCATTTTTCCACATGAGAAGAAAGCGGGGAAAGTTTGGGGTCCATGAGTGGCTTAATTACATACTCTAGGAGGAGAAATTAAAACAGATATGGAGGGAAAGTGAAAAAAAAAGTTTTCAGAAGGTTGCAGGGGTTTCTTAAAGGGGAAAAACTTAAGGTTTGTTTTCTTTTATGTCTGTATTCTAGTTGTTGTTTTCTTTCTTCTTGTGGTGTTCCTAGTGGCGTCTAGGGTGTGGGAGAGACAACTACCTCTCGAATAGTAGATCAACCTTGTATCTTGCTTGTTTTCTTTGATCTTTTGTAAAAGCAACCCTCTTTTGTGTGTTCTTTTTTTCACTTATCTATTGTCGTTTCGTCGTGGTTTGTTCGCTGATTTTGGTTCCGATGCGTATCAAATTGGTATCAGAGCATAGATCTTGGTAGGATGGCAACAAAGAAAGTGGATGTGTTAGAAGACAACGTAGGGCAAATCAAATCAGAAATGGAAAAGTGTTTCATCAACATGGAGGGCAGGTTTTCTTCCATTGAAAGTCGAATGGAGGATGGATTTGAAAGCATAGGAAAAATGTGGGAGATAATGAAAAAGCTCATAGAGATGCAAGCCAAGGTCATGCCAATCGCTCCAGTTGCAAGTTCTAACCAAAAATTAATCTGGGAATCCTTGGCTAGGTCAAAAGGGAAGGAAATCGATCGAAAAGACCACAAAGAAGACANCATTGCATCATTGGACTTTGTCTCTTTACTCAAGTGTTAGCAGGCTGTTAAAGAGGATCCCAAGTGGAAAGTTACATTGCATTAAGAGCTTAGAGCTCTTGATTAAAAATCGAACATTGTAGAATGTACCATTACCAGCAAGGAAGAAGACAACTGGATGCAAGTGGATCTTCACAGCAAATCAAACTCAAGAAAGGAAGTTGGAGAGGTACAAAGCAGGATTAGTGACAAAATGGTACAGTCAGACGTAAGACATTGACTACGATGAAACTTTTGCACTTGTAGCAAAGATGAGCATTATAAGGATACTAACTTCTCTGGTTGTGAATGGTGGATGGAGACTCTACCAACTGGAGGTGAAGAATGTTTACGGAGAGCAATTGGAGGAGATATATATGGAGATACCACCAGGATTCATTACATCCCAGATAGTGGGCAATGTGTGTAGGCTCAGGAAGTCACTATATAGCTCAAAACAAGTTCCTAGAGCTTTGTTTGATAAGTTTAGAATGTCGATGGTTGGCATGAGATATCAGCAGATCAATGCATACCACAAGGTGTTCTTTCAGGAGCATGAGGTCTACACTACCATACTTGCTGTGTATGTGGACTGGTGATGATGAGACAAAGATTGTTCAATTGAAGGGAGGATTGAGGAAGCAATTTGAAGTAGAAGATCTGGGAAAACTTAGAAAGTTTCTTAGGATTGAAGTTGCTCATGGACCCAAGGGGATGATTCTATTCCAGAGAAAATATGTACTAGATTTTCTCATGGAGACAGGTATGCGAGGATGCAAGCCTTTAGTCTCTCCAATTGATCAGAACGTCAAGCTCAGTGTAGATGCAGGTGACTCGGTTGATCGTGAAGGGTACTAGAGGCTAATAGACTGTCTGATCTATCTGTGTGACACTCGACCCAATATTTCATTTGCATTAACTGTGGTGAGCAACTACATGTATGATCCAAGGAAAGGTCATATGGATGCAGTGTATCAAATTTTGAGGTATTTGTAGAGTGCACCAGGGAAAAGATTGGTATTCAGGAAGAATGGACATGTAGATATTTAGGGCTTTTTAGATTTTGACTGGGAAGTTGTGCTGATGATAAACGATCCACGTCAGGGTACTGCATATTTATAGGTCGCAACTTGGTCTCGTGGAAAACAAGAAATAGCCAGTTGTAGCAAGATCAACAGCAAAGGTAGAATATAGGGCCTTGACATTAGGAGTTATAGAGATGATGTGGCTAAAATCCTTGTTTGTTGAACTCAAAGTGGATCAGGGAACTCAAATGAAGTTGTGTTGTGACAACAAGTCGGCAATCAACATTGCTAACAATCCGGTGCAACACGATAGAACCAAACATGTGGAGATTGATAGATTATTCATCAAGGAGAAGCGGAATAACGGATTGTTGAAACGAAGTCATGTAGCTACTGGAGAGCAAGTGGTTGGCTGCCTCACTAAAGGGCTTAGTTCAATGGAGTTAGATTATGTGACAATATTAGTTTAGTGAATATCTTTCGCTCATCTTGAGTGGGAGTGTTGAGAGTAATGTGTAATAAGAGAATTTTATCTGGTTTATTTGTAAAACGTTGTAATCCCTATTTAAGCACATCCGCTGAATGAAATACCTAACTTCTGGTATTTTTACTTTCAATTAACCTCCATGAATTATATTACTTTTGTGATGGGATGAGAATTTATTAAGAAAATATCTTTGTGGGCCTACCATTTTGAAGTGAAACCAGTTGGTCCCTTGCCTGCGTGATTTTCTGAAGTTCTAGGTAGTATATATTCACTAAACGTTGTTTATGAAATTGGTTCAGAATATTTATCATGGCATGAGAGAATTTGTGCAAAGTAGAAATTCTGGATGGCTTTAGCTCTAATTTGCTCACAAGTACCGTCCAAGTTTAGGAAGCCCCTGTTGTAGACTGGATATTTCTGTAAATCGCTTATTTTGGTGTATGCTGACATTTATTCTCCCGCATGGGAACTTGATAAAGTTGAGAGGCCCTTGTTTGTCCTCCGCAGGCAGGAATGAGAATCATTTCCTTTCATAGAAAAGAGAATATTAGTATAATTGCTTTTTTAATTCAACTTTGGATCTTCAAAAGAAATGATGCCTTTCCTTTGGAGTTGGATTACCCAATTGGTAAGCTGTTCTACGGCATTTCACTTCAATTTCTTATGCAATCTTTTTGCAATCTATTTTGTCATGGTTGCTACCAAAATTTGAGAAAACCAAAGTCTATATATTCTTGCGGTAACTAGCTCAGTAGATTAATTGTTTATATAGATTTATGAGCATTCCTATGATGAGCAAAAGTCTTGATGGTCTGAACGCTTTGTTCTTTGTTGAGTTATATTTGATTTTATTTGTTCAAGTTCATGACCTCTGTCATTTGGGTTATTCATGGGCTGAACAATAGTTTCTAGTGGATTTGTGTTGATAGTCCTACAAAACTCGTTTACTAAGTTGGATTCTAGGAATTATGGAGATTGGGATTTTGAGTTGAAGTGTGAGATGTAATAATAATAACACTAATAATAATAATAATAATAATAATAATAATGAATAAATAAAAAGGTGCGGGCGCTTAGAGAGACGCATCCCTTCAGATCAAATATATCACTATTTTTCAATCGTCTTTTCATTATTAGATATCTAAATTTTGAATTTTCATAAAAAATGTTAAGCTTGATTAGGATTCAGTGTGACTTTATAATATGCAAAGAAAGTAATTAAAAGTGACGTGTATAATTTTTAAGTATTGAAATTTATTAACTCACTAATAATTGACATCTAATTATAATTAATTATTTTTTTATATAAGAATTCTTAAACACTTAGATTTAAATTACTTCATTAAATATATAAAATTTAATAACTAATCAAGCAAATAATTTAAGTTTTAGTTAGTTTCTTAAATTAAGTTCTTTTGAATTAAGCTAAGTAATTGAGAATTTGGATGTGAAATAATTAGTATTCAAAATCATAAAAGAAAAACTTAAAAAAATATAAGAATTATCGATAAAAGTAAAAAAGAAAAAGAAAAACAAATAAAAAAAAAAGAATTGAAAAAGGTTTAAGTTATAAACAAAAAATTTAGGAGCTTTAGAGGAGAAGCTTGGGTTTAAGTTTGAATTCAAAATTGGTACCAATCTCCCATTCTAAAAATCAAAGAGTCAAAAACCTCCTTAACTCCAAACTGAAAATATTTTATTCAAGAAGATAATAATTGAATTGATATTGTTTAGTTGATTTGCCCAATTGAATTTAATATATTTGAGATTTAAATTTATGTCAGTCATCCAAATATAAGTGATTTAGGAATAATTATATGGAAAATGCTTTAATATAAGTTATGTTGGGATATTAGGGATTTTTAAGAAATTTCAATCTTAAGAAGAGATATGTGCACTTTGAATTATTTATTTACTTCATTACTAGAGAACATTGTAATCCTAAATCACAATCTACTATGAATTTTCAAAATTCTAATTTTAGGTATTGAATTTTTTCAGGACAAGTATATTTAAGTTTGGGATAATTTGATGTGTTAAAAATGTGTTGTGCTATTTTCAATATTTTATTGTTGATTTGTGTCTATTTATGTTTTTTTAGGATATATTTGTTTATTTGTAGTTTATAGGTTGAAAGTTAGAAAGAAGGAGCACATAGAGAAAATTAATGCCAAGTCCCTACGAAGTGCCTCATTGCCAGTCCGAGCACCTAAGTGCTTGAATAAGCTCCCTTACTATCAGGAAAATCTAGTATATGGAAAGTCAGTGCTCAACCGTGACATTTAGGCGCCTATCCCATGACGTCATTCAGCATGAAGAACGGAGAAAGCTAAAACCCAGTGATTGCCCCTGGCTCTTAGGCGCTCCAACCATACCCTTCCACGCACATGAATGACAGAGGAGCTAGAAAATCAACGCTCAACCATGCCGCCTAGGCTCCCTAGCCAGGAAATCCAGTGCCCAAGGCTGGCACCAAAGCGCCTAGTACAAAACTTTGGGCGGTTAGCTCGTTTTTAATAGGTTTTGGAGATCTAAAGTCTTAAATGTGTTGACACCAAGGAAAGAGGGTTCCCTGTGCTTTATTTTCTATATTTAAACGTTGTGTGAGAGCAATGATTTTGAGGGGGAGTGTATGAATATTGTTTCTTAGAGTGATTCGCTAGTGTGACTCTGTATTGTGAGTGTTAAAGAGAGAAGAACAAGTGAAGATCATTGTATGAGGGAGGATTTCAATGGAGCAAGTTAATATATCTCTCGGGTTAGATTGTTCTTGTTGTAAACAATTTCATTTTTGATTTTCAATGAAGTTTGTCTGTTTTTCTCTCAAAATATTTAGGAACTAA
>JXCR01146921.1:84872-135147 GCA_002079205.1 Phalaenopsis hybrid cultivar | reverse complement strand
TTTATTTCCCACAAGCTATCCATCATCAATATCACAGAGATTATTAGGAGCATGTACGATGAGTCATATCTGTCATGGAAGCAGAAACCTATACTCACTCGACACTTGTTGTTCAGGGAGTTTGACGTAAGATTTTATAATTTGAATTAAATTTATAAATTTGATTTAATTTTTTGTTCTAACACAAGGATTATATTTAATGTTGTAGAGGTCCTTCACCTGACTCCTAGAGCACACCAGCAGATCCACCGAACTATCGTAATTCAGGGCAGGCATCACCTTGTTGACATGTTCACAATAGCCCGTCTAAGAGTCAAGCGACATGCCTGGATTGGTTAGGGGTTATGAGATGATTTGACTGCTTCTTAGGTCTCTCTTGATTATGAGAGGAAGAGGAAGATGAATTGGGCGAAGCGAGCGACGGAGGGGGCTAAGGGAGGTGAGCTCCATATTGGGAAATCGGCCCGCATACANTGAATTGGGCGAAGCGAGCGACGGAGGGGGCTAAGGGAGGTGAGCTCCATATTGGGAAATCGGCCCGCATACGGAGCACTATAGGCGGCTGATAATATTTTGTCATATATTAAGATCTCAATTCAATTTTTGGAGTAATTTTTTAGCGATAACCATTTTTGTACACTACAAAGACTAAGTAGTTTAGTCGTGCTCCCTCCATTGTGAAGCTGGTTGTTCAAAATCACCTGCATCTGGAGACTACGCACAGGGTCTCGGAGCATTCTCAGCGGGTTACTACAAGTCAAAAATCATAAATTAAAAGTTTGTTTTGAGNCTCGGAGCATTCCCAGCGGGTTACTACAAGTCAAAAATCATAAATTAAAAGTTTGTTTTGACTTTAACTGTTGAAAGTGTCAATTAAATGCTGGATTTCATTATGTAGGAAAATTTTGAGCGACTCTAGGAAAGGCACTTAGCCTCTCAGCCTCAGACTTCCACTAATAGTAGTGGCAGTCAGTCTACCACTATGCAGTCCGAGTACAAGCTTCAAACCCAGGCGACAGAGAGGAAGAAGGGGAGCGTTTATGGCCTTGGACAGAAGGGTATAGCCTTCAANCTATGCAGTCCGAGTACAAGCTTCAAACCCAGGCGACAGAGAGGAAGAAGGGGAGCGTTTATGGCCTTGGACGGAAGGGTATAGCCTTCAAGGTCGAGCTCTCTCGTGGAAGCATGTTTAGTTCCCAGAGCTTCTCACAACAAGATTAGGAGGCTCTTGCTAGGAAGCTGTCTGCAATGAAAGAAGAGATCCGCCAATTGCGTGAGCAGATGCTGGAAGGTTAACATNGGTATATCCTTCTAGACCAAGCTCTCTTGTGGACCCATTTTTAGTTCCTCGAGCTCCTCACTGCCAGATCTGAAGGCTCTTGTCAAGCAGTTGGCTTCAATGAATGAAAAGATCCACCAGTTGCGTGAGCAGATGTTGGTATGACTAACATAAAGTCGAGGACACTATAGCGCACATGGCTGTGGCCTTAGCAGATAACCGGGGCAAGCAGCCGATGACATCCGTCCTAGAGTAGGAGGAGGATAGAGATAATTAGGGGTTTTCTTAATGCTTTTTTAATTTGTAAATATTATATTGAACATTTATTGTAGAATTTTTTAGCTTAACTTTTCTATTATTATTTAGGAAGATTTGTGAGAGTATCATCCTTTTATTAATGATGCTTTTTACAGATTTGATATGTGATATAATTATTGATTATTGTGGTATGTGATGTGGAATATAATTTTGTACAGTTTGTGGAAATGTAATCAATATATTTTTCTTTTTTTTGCATTACAGGTTTATATTCGATTTGTGTGTTTTCGAACGCAAGTTACGCACAAAGTCAACAATAATATTTCAGCATATATTTTCTGACATAAATTCGACGGTAATTCAAGCAAATATTTATCGTTTGATATTTTAAGACATAAATTTCAATGCAGGCTTCGTATAAACAAATTAGATGCTAGTATCTAACGATAATCGACGCAAATTATTTGCGTTAGAATATTTTTATGTAAATTGTACGTAAAAAATTACCGATCCCTGATTTAATGTTAGAAAAAATCAAACTTAAATCAGTAAATTTGATAAAAGTCCATTAAATATTATCGGATCTGCATCCAATTTGCATCAGATCTAGCCGACACAAACATGCTTAATTCCTGTAGTGTTAATGTTCACTTATAATTGGATTTTGGGCATGTGATACCGCTGATTGGTGCTCCATCATGGGTACTATTCAAAGCTTAGATGCATTTAATGTCATGGTTGGTCAAAAAACAATAATAATATTATGTTCTTCAATTATGTCTGAACACCATGCTCTAACTTCCGCAACTACAAAAGTTATATGACTATGTCATCTTTTCCAAGATTTTCAAATCAACACCTCTCAACCTACAATTCTATCCTATTTTTCATGCTTGAACAATGTATATTAAGATTGAAAATCATTTAATTTGGATGCATAGCAATTAAAATGTTATTAAAATCTTGTAAATTCACATACAAGGCTAGCCAACAGACATATTCATGACCAAACACATTCTCCATCTCTTTCCTGTATCGATATAATAAGCTGGCACCAGAGGAGGAAATAAGAACCTTCAATCATCATAAAAAAATAGTGGAGCAACCACTGACATTGTTCAGTAATTACAACATTATGATCATCATAGCACAAAACATAAACAATATTCAAAATTATATTATTTGTAATCAACCTCTGTACAAGCTGTCTTTTCCATCTGATGTATATATATTTGTGTGTGTGTGTGCTCATGAACGTGCGCACCTATATACTATGTATGAATGTAATCATATGACAAAAAACGTGGAAGTTTGGAATCTACTAATATATGGGTTTACTATTTCTCATTTTGCCTTAGTTTATACCTAAAATGAATACATAATAGTGAAGAGAGAACATACTTGATTACTTGAGTTTTCATAAATCATACAACTTTCCACTTAATTTTTGTTTAGATAACTCATATTTGAAAATGAACATCAATTAAACATTTCTTGTTTGGGGTTAGTCTTTGTTTTTTTTTCAAGTAAATTGAGCATGTAAATCTGATATCTTGAAAGTCTTCATTTTATTTTCAACAAATGTGAGATGTTCGGTCTCTTAACTTTTATAATCGTTTGTGGAGCAAGATTCATTAATTAGTATTTTTTTGTGGCTCTTTCATTATACCCACACTTGTAACTCTCTTTTATTTAATGGAATTGTACTACAACGTTATTATTTACCTTAAAAAAAAGGAAATCAGATAATATACCTTAAAATTTGTCACATCTACCAAAGTTTTAAAGTTGATTAAAAAAGCAAATCAGATAATGTTTTAAAATAAAATAAGAGCCGGCTTGGTTGTGGGCGTCCCGTTCTATTAAACAGTAAAATTTGATTAATGCGAGCCACGAAATAATGCTTCTATTAAGATTTAAAATTCAATTGTACTCTTATAAATTACCGACTTTTCATAGACACGTAAATTTAACTAAATTTTACACAAACGTTCAAACATTAAAAAATTTTAGCCCTCAAGTCATTGACGAATTGGAAACTGATTGAAAGTGACTCTAAGATCATTTTAAATATGGAAATCATTTTGATGAAATTATATAGAATATAAAAATGTAATGATGCCAATATTTTTTATGAAGCTATACATAATATAAAGTCTTACTTCTATTAAAATTGAGGTAAGATTTGTAGTCGTTCTCACTAAAATATTACTTCCAGTTTTGACTGCCAAAAAACTTTACTTTGAAATTAGCTGCAGTTTACATTGCATTTACCTAGAATAATACGATAGCTAAATCTTGAAAAAGCACTCATCAACATTAAAATTATAATTTCGTAAACAACAAAAAATCATTGCCCCACTAAACGAAGACGTATGACATGCCAAGACTCACATGGCTTACCTATGGCTTCAAAAAAAGGCTTCATGGCTTGTGTGTGGCTTGACCAATTTTATGAAGAAGGATTTAAGAATTTTAGGGTATTAATATGGGTGAAACCAATCATGAATGACATGGTTTATGGTTTGAGTTTTAATTAAATGGAGGAAGGGGGAAATTTCATGACATGTGGGTTTTGGACTTAAGGAAGTTTGGGAATTTGGCTTGGATTTAAGCTTTTGAATTTAAACAAGGAAGTGCTGATTTTGGGCATGGAATTGTTTTTTATCTTTGGATTTGGGTTTGAATTTAAGCTTTTTAATTTTGGATTTGGATCTTCTTTGATGGCAATTCAAATTTTTTATGATGGGCTTGGGAGTTTTTAAATTGTTATGATTAAGCTTTGGACTTGGGCTTCATGAATTTAGATTTGGCATGTAGATTCAACCTTGGTGGTTTTCTGCCTTAGGGTAGATTTGTCAGGAATTTAGATTTGGAGCTTATGAAAACTGAATTTGAGTTTGGAATTGAGGAAGTTTTACTTTTAATTTAGATTTGGGAGAATTTGAGAATTTAGGAGTTTTGGTCAATTTGGGTGGATTTGACGTGATTTTGGGGATTAAGGGTAATTGGGGTATAAATCGAGTAGGATTGGATTAGATTTTAAGTGTTGATAAATTTGTAGTGGATTTTGAGTAAAGATTTAAGTTAATTGGGTAATTTGAAGAAATTGGGACAGATTTGAGAATTTTGGGAATTTTGACATTTTTGGGTATTTTTGGAAATTTGGGTGATTTTGGTGGAGGATTGGTTATACCACATGAGTGGGAAGTGTATGGGGTGTAGTGAGTGTCACATGCATGGCCAAGCCTCCCTGGGTTTTCCTAAGAGATGATTTGTAGTTTTTTTAATTCTTTTTTTATTTTGTAAATACTATATTGAACATTTGTTGTAGAATTTTTTGGCTTAACTTTTCTATTACTATTTAGAACGATTTATGATAGTATCATTCTTTTCTTAATGATATTTTTTAGAGATTTGATCAGTTATATGATTATTGCTTATTGTGGTATGTGATGTTGAAAATAATTTGTGCAGATTGATGACATGTAATCGATATTTAAATTTTTTTTTAGTATTACTATTTTGTGTTGGATTTGTGTCTGTTTTCGAACACATTGTGACACAAGCTTGAAAATAATATTTCAAGGTTATATGATTTTTTTGACGTAAATTGGACTGTAATCCAAACTAATATTTATTGTTCGATATTTTAGGACGTAAATTTTGACGCACACTTTGTTTAAACAGATTAGACTCTAGTACCTTGCGATAACCGACACAACTTATTTGCGTCAGAAAAATTCGATGTAAATTACACATAAAAAATTACCTACTCCCGATTTAACGTAAAAATAAATTAGACTTAATCATACATATATCCAATAGTAGTGCATTAAATAACGTCGGATCTACATCCAATTTGCACCAGATCTAGCTGATACATATATGTTAAGTCTTGTAGAGTTAATGTTCACAAATATTTGGATTTTGGGCAAGTGATACCTCTGATTGGTACTCCATCATGGGCACTTTTCAAAGCTTAGACGCATTTTAATGTCTTGGTAGGCCAAGAAACAACAATAGTATTATGTGCTTCAATTATGACAACACCATACTCTTTCTTCCTCAACTACCAACGTTATATGACAATTCATCTTTTCGAAGATTTTCAAATCAACACCTCTCAACCTACAATTCTATCCTACTTTTCATGCTTGAACAATGTACATTAAGACTGAATATCATTTAATTTGGATGTATAACAATTAAAATGATATAAAAATTTTGTAAATTCACATACAAGGCTAGCCAACACACATATTCATGACCATAGCACATTCTCCATCTCTTTCTCGTATCAATATAATAAGCTCGTACTTCAAAAATGAACCTTCAGAAGAGGAAATAAGAACCTTCAACCACATAGAAAAATAGTGGAGCAACCGCTCACTTTGTTCATTAATCACAACATCATGATCATCATAGCAGAAAACATAAAAACTATTCAAAATTATATTATTTGTAATCAACCTCTGTAGAAGCTCTCTTTTCCATACGTCATATATGCATATGCTCAAACACCTCCGTCTCCGCTCTGTTGCGGTTATGCCTCACGGCGAACCCTAGCGTCTGCTACGTGTGAATATTGTGTCGTACTCTGATTTCCATCGCTTCAATTTCTTCATCGGCTTCATCTAGTTGAAGATCTCGCATTGTCAGGCAGTGTTGTGTGGTCGTCATGTCTGACAGAGCTTCACAACCTCGCGTTGGCTGCGTCGTCGTCATCGTCTACAGTGCTTGCGACTTCCGCTCGGCAGCTACGCCGCGACTATTTTTGCTCTAGAGCTCCTACTTCCCTTCCCCTGGAGGCTAACTCTCGCTTTAGCTTTTAAGCACTAAGATGAAATTGGGGGATTTTTGGTTTGTCACCCTAGAAATCTCCAATTCTGCACCCAACAAAGTAAGTTTTCCTATTTATTTGCACTTAATTTTATAAACGAAATACTCCTTCATGGACTTAAACATGATTATCACTCTGTTATATAACTCATATTCCATTTCTTAGAATATATGTTTCACAACATATTTTAACAATTTAATTGGCCAGATCAAAAATTAAATTAAGAGCGGAGTTGAAAAATCATCACAGTTTATTTTAAATTTTAACATTGGCACATCCACATTATCTCTTCATTTTATCATATCTTCAAGTTGGGAGAAAGATAAAAGAAAACTACTCGGACTTCATGAGAAAGATACAACAAAACACAAATTTTATATAAAAAAGAAAGTTCATACAACAATAATAAACAAATAACACTTATCTGAAACTCTTTCTCATAGTAAATCTTTTGTAGTCTCTCTTAGGAAATGTTGGAAGAAGAAATTTTTCAATTCTCTTTCTCTCCAACAATTCTTAAAGAAGAATTCACACTTAAAAATCACTACAAAAACTCAAAACTATCAAAACAATAACTAACTAATGGGACGGAATGGCGCGGAATATAGGTTTGTGATAAGGAAAAATGAAATGAGTGGAAGAATTCGAAATGGTGCGCGAGGGGGGGGGGGCTTTCCGATCAAATTTCAGCCCTAAATAGAGCTTAGGTCGGTTCTCCAATAGGTGCATCCAAAAACTCTTCAAAAAGCGTTCAAATTCGTCGAATATTCTAGAAAAAAGGTCTGCACCGACACTGGCTTCGTCGGCTCCATAGGCCATTTAATTAATTCTTTTTTCTTTGTCAAACGGCGTCATCTGTGCCCAGTCTGGCACCGTCGGCGCTAAACAATTTTTTAACTTTTCCATTTTGACTCCAAATTTCATCTTTTTTGCTTTTTTTTGCTCCAAGTCCTCAAAATCAACAACCTGCAATAAAACATATAAAATATCTTCCATTAAAGTACAATATCAGTAAAAATGAGTATAAAATATGTGTCTAAAAATGTATATATTTTTTTTGTATCAAAATCCCTCAAACAGTAATGTTACTTGTCCTCAAATAACTCCTTTACTACATAAAAATATGATTTACGATAAAGATTTTAACTTCTAGATTTTTATATCTTAATTTATTAAATATAATAGCATCACTTGAGAAAAATTCAAAATAACTCTAGTTAACACTAAAGGTATAAGAATATTTAGCAGTAAAGTCTAGGATTCTTGATTCTCTATTCTTTTTAAGGAAAATTGCAAATTCATATCAAAACCACTTAGAATATTCATATGAAAAAGAACTTCATGAAACTTTACTAGTAAATATACTAATAATTAAATATAAGTTTAGAAAATATAGCCAAACCTTCTTCTTTTAGTTGATGCAAGTGAAGTCAATTTTTAATTAGGCATCTCCTCAAGCTTCTCCTCACATCTTTTTTCTTTTCTTTTCTTTTTCTTTTTAGGATATTTTTCAATCCTTTTTCTTTTTTTCTTTCTTTTTCTTTCTTTTTTTTTATGTGAGGATTACTATATTTGGATAGCATTTAATGATTTTGAACTTCGCTATCCTCTTCTTAAAGTTAAAAATTATTCACATTCCTTCACTTTATAAATTCATATTAGCTTTAAGGATTTTTTCATATAATTTTAATTATTTCTTCTTACATGAATCTCAAAGATTTTAATACTTAAAAAATGCAAATTCTTTTACATAAAATAGAAAAACATAGTCTTATTCTATCATACCAAATACCTTAATCTCTAAAATTAACCTTTATTATTTAAAAATTTTACTTAAGTTTACTATATATTTGGAAACATAGATATAGTTATCTAAAGTTACCACTAATACCAAAAGTCATGTTAAAATTTTAAAATATTTTGAAAATATAACTAATTGAGGACAAATAAAATTATGTTTCTTTTCTTTAAAAAGGAATTTTTCTTCCCCCCAAACTTAAATTTTTAAAATATTTTAAATATAGAACTGAAAAATTAAGGGTTAAAGAAAACATTTAATACATAAAGAGAAGACATACCTGTTAAAGGTTCTGATTTGAAACTTAACTCTGAAATATTGCAGGTGCTAATATGAAAAACTACAAGACTTAAAACATTAAATAACAAAAAATACATATAAAAATATGCTGAGAAAGAGTTAACTACAAATACATCCAACAAAGTGCTAAAAACTAATAACTTGCAGCAGATTCACGAATCTAAAGTTCACAACACAACATACAATAGAAATAAAGCATCACAGTCCACAAACAAACAGTCTCAACAATAAAGTACAATTAAACACAAACTAAACAAAAATCTAACTAAAGCATCACCAATCATCGACTTCTTCTTCTTCTTCTTCTTCTTCCACATCCAAATTCTGCTGTTGATATGGAGTAAAAATAGGGTTATTAGGAAACTGAACTGAGTTATCACCCCTCGTGAATTTGACCATTGAATAATCATAAGCAGCATCATATTCGAACTTCTGTCTTATCAAAACATCAAAGTGAGCATTTCTGCCCTCCATATTTTCCATTCTATGATTTTTTCTCAAAATATCTCCATGTTGGATAATCATTTGCTCCATAAGTTCTTGGATAGTAGGGGTACTAGAAGTACATGAAGTAGAAGGAATATCCCTAGTCCTACCTCCAAATCTCCATCCAACATGAGATTCATAAGTGTTTATATTGGTAGGCCCAATAGGTTTTAGAGGTTCAATCCTCTCCTCATTTGGTCTATAATCAACTCTTTCCTGTTCACATAGTGTGAAGATCAGGGCAGGGTGTGCTAAACCTCCAGTATTCTTTCTAAAAGCAATAGATCGAGTGTTCCTAAAAATAATAGAGCCCACATCTATCGTTTTAATCAGCTGGATACAAAAGTTTAAGATGAATCTATCCCTTTTAACCTCACTATGATGATTTGTTGGTATTATTCTTCCAGAAATAAAATAGTATCAGTCCTTAGATACTACATTTTACATAGAAATAGGAAAGTTTACCTTAACACCATTCTTTACTTTCCAAGTTCCTCTCCCATTAGTAAGAAAAGAAATAACCTTATCCATAGCTTCTTTCATAGTACAAAACGATTTATACTGGCAGCTATACAAACATTCCAACTGATAAAATTCATTAACCTTCTTTGGAGTAAACTCCATCATTTTCCCATGAACAAACACAAAGTCTTCAGAAGTCTCCTTAAAATTGGCATAGAACTCTATCACTACACCAATAATCACCTCGAAAGTAAAGTAGTAGAAATTCTTCCACTACCGAGCATTGATTAATTACTTGACTTCTCCTCCCAGATTTTTAAATCCTCGATTCAGAATCACTTTTTTAGTTGTACATAGATTATTGAAGAAAATATTGGCCTTGTAGTTGACAAACTTTTGATCATCAAAATCTACCTTTCTCTTTCCTTTGCTCATTCTTGATGTCATGTTAAATCTATGAAAATTTGATAAAATCTAAATAAATTTTCAAAAATTCCAAAAATCACAATGTGAAACGTTTTAAACTTAAATCTACTAAGTAAGAGTCCTTTACCAAAGGATTTTCTCAAAATCTTTAAGAAAAAATCAAAATTTCGGATCTCGGTAATGTAAGATAAATCCTTGGTAAAAATAAAAAATTTTGAGTTCAAAGTGTAGCTCTTACCTAGAGAAGAAAAAATCCAAACTTTGTTTGCCTTAAAATAACATCAAATTTGAGCAATAGCAAGCCCTATGTGCAAAAACTGGAGGTTGAAGGTGACTAAGAGGTAAAAATGGTGTTTTACTATGCAAATTGCAAATTTTAATGGTGTTTGGGTCAATTGAGATCAAGGGCGCTGTCAGCGTCCATGTCGGCGCAGTCGGTGCCAGTGGTAAAAAAACTCATATTTTGATTTTTTTTCAATTTTCAATTTTCTCTCAATTTACTCCAAAATTTATTTAGTTTTTTTTAACACTAATTTTCATCTTTAAATAATTCACAAACAAAAATTTTCACAAACAACACCAAACTAAATTTTATATATGAAAATACACTTTTTATAAATACATTTTTCTAATTACATTTCCACATCCTCAAAGCAAACTAAATTATAATTCATCATTGAAATCAAGCATAACACTAGAACGCTGACATAAAACTATACACATAATCAAAGTTATAAAGCAAAGTAAATCAAATCTACATAATAACATTGAAAACATAAGTATTTTAAAATAGTAGAAGTCCAACTTCTTCAATTAATCTGCCTCATCTTTAGTACTTTCTCCTCCTCTAGTATCTCTCATAGACTGGTAATGTACATTCAATATGTAGAAGGGTCGGTACGGGAATTGATCAGTGGAATTTTCATTGATCCATCCATTTTTCTCAAACATCTACACCAATCCTGCTTCAATTGTCCTAATAGGTTAAAGTTCTCCTTCATTCTCCAATCTAGGTGATCAAAAAGGTAGTTAAGATTTCCTATTGCATTCGTAATACTCTGTAGTTCTCTTTCTATTTTCTTCATTCTTATCTTCAAAGTTATTGAACTTCCAACTGTTGCTAGCATCAATGGTTTTGAAGCACGTGATCAATGGCCAAAAATACAATCTAATGCTTCATTTTCATTTTCTATATAATTTCCATCAATAGGAATCATGGGCTCCCAACGTAGTAAAACTTTTTCCCAACTTTCATATGGAACTTGAGATTGACTGCAAAGTAGGAAAATTGTCAAAGGATGCCTAAGTCCATATATTGGACCATTCATAATAATACCCATAACAAATTTAAAAATATTTAACCCTACATCAATGGGTTTTTCCATTTGAATGCAATAGTTTAAAATGACACTTTCTCTTGTAACTCTACTAATCAGTATGATGGAAAATAGTTTTGCAGATATGAAGAAATGACATTGTTTTCAAACTGGATTAAGCAGCGAAGCAGAGAAACTAATGTATCCCTCATCTCTGATTTCCCAATTATCATGTTCATCTGTTAGAAAATTAAATACTTCTTGCATCATGTCTTTCGTTGGGATAAGATTTGTATAATGACATATTAGAATGTTTTCTATCATATACAAATCATTCATTCGAGCTGGAGTAAATGGTACATCCTTACCTCGAACGAAGACAACTCCTTGACTACTGGTACTACAATTGCAGTAGTAGTGTAGCACAAAATTTCCCAATGCCTGAGTACAATGATTTTTTGGATCTGTGAACTTGGATTACTCACTCCATGATTGACAAAGCCTCTCTCCTTGATAAGCCTCTTCTTCGTGATGACTTTGTCGTATAATCTTTGCGCGTCAAAACTGATAAACTTTCTTCTTTTGAAAACTCCATACCTTGAAGTATTTCAGGAATTGGAACTCATGAAATTCAAAATTATGAAGTTTCTGGACGTCCAAGGTAGTTTTTAGAACTTTAAAAATACCTCTCAACGGTTATTGTAGAAAGAAATCCCGCCAAAATCCGCCAAAACCGTTCAGCACGTAGAAAATGGTCGAAACATCGTCAGCGTTCTTGATGGACTGTCGGTGCCACTGTCCTTTAGGCAAGCTCCGTTGGTGGCCAATCTGGCATCATCGACGCCGGAGGCCAAATTCGCATCTGGAATTTTTTGTTCAATTTGATTCCAAATTTTCCTTCAATACCAATATTTGTCTTAATTTATGATATATAAAATTGTGTATGACTTAAAAACACTATTATTTCCTAATACATAAACACACTTATTAACAAAATAGTAATATTTAGATATATAAATTTATATATGGGTTGCCTCCCACAAAGCGCTTCGTTTAACGTCGTCAACCCGATATACCATTTGTTTAGTTGGGTTGCTTAACATTAAAACTTCTTTAAATTGTGATATGTGTCATTCATAATAATGTTTCAATCGATACTAATTAACTATAAATATCTTTTCAGTTTTAGGATCCTTAATAACAACACTTTCATAATGATAGACTTCAACCACTTTAAATGGTCCTAACCATTTGGATTTCAGTTTTCCTGAAAATAATCTCAATCTTGTATTATATAATAGAACTTCTTATTCAGGTTCAAACTTCTTATTAATAATCTTTTGATCATGTCATATTTTCATTTTCTCTTTATAGATTTTTGCATTATCATATGCTTCATTTCTGATCTCTTCAAGTTCATTGTGTTGCAATAATCTTCTCACCAGCATCTTTTAGATTAAAATTAAATTCCTTAATAGCCCAAAATGCTTTATGCTTCAATTCTACTGGTAAGTGACATGTTTTTCCAACAATAAGTCTGTATGGGGACCTTCCTATAAGAGTCTTACAAGCAGTTCTGTATGCCCATAATGCAGTATCTAATCTAGCAGACCAATCCAATTTATAAGCATTTAAAACTTTTTTAAAAATTTGTTTTATTTCACTATTTAATAATATTGCTAGACTGCTAGTCTGAGGATGATAAGCAGTAGAGAATATATGCATAATATCATATTTTTTTTTATCAATTTATCGATCCTCTTATTTCTAAAATGAGATCCTCCATTTGTAATAATTACTGTCGACATTCCATATCTTGTAAAAATGTTTTTATTTAAAAATTTAGAAACACTCCGAGCTTCACATTTAGGTACAATAATAACTTCAATCCATTTGGACATATAATCAACACTAAATAATATATATAAGTTTGTGAATGAAGGCATAAATGGTCCCATAAAATCCAATCACCACACATAAAAAATTTCAACTTCCAATGTGTAATTTAGAGGCATTTTGTTTCTTCTAGAAATATTTCCTACTCACTGACATCAATCACATTTTTTAATATATTGATCAACATCTCTAAAGAGAGTAGGCCAATAAAATCTAGCTTGCAAAATTTTATAAGCAGTTCTATTTGTTCGAAAATATCCTCTAAATTCAAAATAATGACATCTTTCAATTTTTATTGAGTTTCTTGATAAGGCACACACCTTCTAATGATTAGAACTTTACATTGTTTATATAATATGAGTCATCCAAAAAACTAGAATTTTGAATCATATATAAATTTCTTTAATTATTGATTCATAATATCTGGTGGTAGAATATCACTTACAATATAATTTACTATATCGGCATACCACGGTGTATCTATTTCATCAATACTATATAATTGTTCATCAAAGAAATTTTCTAAAATTTCATTTTTAAAATTAGTTAATATTTCTTTTTCTAGTCTAGATAAATGATCAGCTATTTGATTATCATTTCCCTTTCTATCAACTACAGAAAAATCAAACTCTTGCAATAGAAGTATCCATCTAATTAACCTTAGTTTAACATCCTTTTTTGAATTAAGTATTTAGTAACAAAATGATATGTGTGCACTATACATTTAGTTCTAAATAAGTAAGGTCTAAATTTATCAAAGGCGTAAACAACAGCTAATAACTCTCTTTCAGTAGTAGTGTAGTTAATTTAAGTATCATTTAGAGTTTTACTAGCATAATATAATACTTTAAAAACTTTGTTATGCCTTTGTCCTAAAACAACTTCAAGAGCATAATCATTCGCATTGCACATTATTTCAAATTGTTTTTCCCAATCAGTTGGGACTATTATAGGTGCAGTAATTAATTTCTCTTTCAATAGTTCAAATGCTTTTATGTAGTTCTCATTAAATTCAAGTTTCATATCTTTTCTCTAAAAGTTGGCATAATAGCATAGTTATTTTTAGAAAATTTTTTATGTAACGCTTGTAAAAACGAGCATGTCCTAGAAAACTTCTTACCCCTCTGACCGTAGTCGGTGGTGATAATTTTTCAATAACTTAAATTTTTTGCAGGATCTACTTCCATCCCATTTTTCAGAAAGTTTATGCCCAATAAAATTCCTCCTACAACCATAAATTGACATTTTTCCTAATTTAGTACTAGGTTGATTTTTTCATATAATTCCAAAACTTTTTCTAAATTATTTAAGCATAATTAAAATGAAGTTCTGAACACAGAAATCATCCATAAATACTTCCATTCCATGCTTAATCAAATTACTAAATATTGACATCACACATCTTTGAAATGTTGCAGGTGCATTGCATAGTCCAAAAGACATTCGATGAAAAGCAAATGTTACATAAGGGCTTGTAAATGTTGTCTTAACTTGATCCTTAGGAGCAATTGGAATTTGATGATAACCGGTATATCCATCTAAAAAATAATAATATTTATTTTCGGCCGATCTATTCAACATTTGATCTAGAAAGGGTAAAGGAAAGTGATCATTCCAGGTGGCCAAATTTAATTTTCTATAGTCTATAAAAATTTGCCAACCAGTAAAATAATTTATTAGAATTAATTCATTTTTCTCATTTATTTTAATGGTCACTTCTCCTTTCTTTGGAACACAGTGAATTGGGCTCACCCAATCACTGTCTGAAATATGATATATAATTCTAACATCTAACCATTTTAAAATTTCTTTTTTAACAACTTCTTTCATTATTGGGTTTAATCTCCTCTGAGAATTGAATTTAGGTTTGTATTCTTCATCTAAAAAAATTCTCTGCATACAAATTGAATGACTAATTACTTTAATATCTGGTAAAGTCCAACCAAAAGCCTTTTTATATCTTTTTAACATTTCTATTAATTTTTTGTTCTTGAATTTCAGTTAACTCAGAAGATATAATAACAGGTAATGTAGATAAATCTCCTAAAAATACATATTTTAAATGAACAAGTAATACTTTCAGTTCAAGTTCAGGTGGTTTAATACTTGAAGGAATAAGATTTTTATTATCATTTTCCAACAAATCTAAAGTTTCAAATTTGTCCTAAATATAATCTAAATTTTCTTCGTTTCTTTCATCCTCATTTTCACTAAATTTTTCTTGCTTTAATTTTTCTTCAAATTCTTTCTTAAATTACTCATTACTTAGATAATCAATAACTTCCAACTTAAAACATTCATTGTCTCTTTCTATTGCAGGATATTTCATAGCTTTTGTAATATTAAATTTTACTTCTTGATCATTAACTCTCATTATTAATTCTCCTTTTTACACATCTATCACAGCTTTCCCTGTTGCAAGAAATGGTCTCCCGAAAATAATAGGAATCTTTTTATCTTCCTCCATATCTAATACTATAAAGTCTACATGGAAAATAAATTTATCCACTTGTACTAATACTTCTTCTATAACTCCTTTAGGATAAGTGATTAATCGATTAGCTAACTGAAGAGTTACAGTAGTAGGGGAAATCTCTCATAAATCTAAACGTTTAAAATTTGATAGAGGCATAAGATTGATACTTGCTCCTAAATCACATAAGGTATTTCTATAAAACTTTTCAACAATTGCATAAGGTATAGTAAAACTACCAAGATCTTTTAACTTTTCAGGAAGCTTTTTCTTGATAGTAGCGCTACACTCCTCACTAAGTACAACTATCTCATGATCTGTAAAATTCCTTTTCTTGTTTAGTATATCTTTCATAAATTTCACATAACTTGGCTTTTGTTCCAAAGCCTCAATAAAAAGGAATGTTTATGGTTATATTTTTAAGGATTTCAAAAAATTTTGTAAAGTTTTTATCTTTATTCTTAATTTTAGTCATTGAGGAAATGAAGGTAATGGCTTTTCTAAAGGAACTTGTGTTTGTTCATTTTCATTATGGTCACTTTCCATCTCTTTCTTCTTCTCATCAACTTTAGTTTCTCTTTGGATTCTTGTTTCAACATCATTTCTACTTCATAATTGAATTGCTTTAATTTGCTCCCTATTTTGATCTTTGGGTTTAACTTCCACAGTACTTGGAAGATTTCTTAAAGGTCTGTTACTAAGTGCAGTAACAACATGTCCTAATTGATTTTCAATATTGCTTATAACAGCCTCTTGATTTTGTATTTGATTTTCTATATTCAACATTACCTCTTCCATTGTTAACTTCTTTTCCTTAACTTGTGGGTTAGGGTTAGAGTTAAATCCAAGAGGATAATAAGGTTGATAATTAGGATTTCCTTAGTTATTTAAATTTTCTGAGGGGTTCATTGAATTGTTATAATTATTCCAACTAAAATTAGTTAGAATAAGGATTATTATTTTAATTTTAAAGCATTTGAAGTTTCATAAGATGATTGAGTTTTAATTATTTGCCCTAGTGAATTTTCCTCTAATACTGGTGGTATTTGAGAATAGTTCACTTTAATTTGATCAATCTTTTTTGATATAACAACAATTGGAGATGCTAAAATAGACGTTGCTTCAGATTCATGAATATTAGCCACTCTCTTAGGACTTACCCGTTCAGAGGGCCATTGAAATTTGTTAGTAGTCATTTCTTCTATTACAGAGTTTTCTTTCATCAAAAGGTTTTAACATTAAAGATCCATTAATATCAACATTTAAAATAGATCTAAGTGATCCTACTAATCCATTATAAAAATTTTAAATTATTAACCAATCTAGTAAAGCATGGTGTGGACATTTTCTAAGGAGATCCTTAAATCTTTCTCAGGCTTCATATATTGATTCCCCTTTAAACTCACAAAAAAAAGTAATATCATTTTTAAGTTTAGCAGTTTTTTAGGGTGGAAAATATTTAGCCAAGAATTTTTGAGATAGTTTTTCCTAAGTTCTGATAGATACAGGTGCTAATGAGTTTAACCAAGCTTTGGCTTTTTCTCTTAATGAGAAAGGAAAAGTCTAAGCCTAACAACACATTAGATACTCCGTTATATTTAAAAGTAGCACAAATCACAAGAAAACTAGTAAGATGTAAGTTAGGATCTTCAGTAGGTGTCCCTCCAAACTTATTATTTTGTACCATTTGGATAATAGTAGGTTTAAGTTTGAATGAATTAGCACCAACATCAGGATTTTGAATAGTTAAGTGAAGTTCATCTGCTGTTGGATTAACATAATCTTTTAAAGGTCTCTATCGATTTTCATTTATTTGATTATCTATTTTATTTGCCATTTTGTTCAAAATTTTAATTTCTTTCTGTTGTTTTCGAATTTTTCTAGTAGTACATTCTAATTCTAAATCGTAAGGTACTAAACCTTCAGATCCAATATTTTGCATGAACAAATATAATAAGCAAAGAAAAATTTCTTAAAAATAACTCTTAAATAAAAATATATTTACTTTTTGGATTTTTGATTTTTTAAATTTTTTTATATTTTCTATAATTATCTCTAAATTTCATAATTTACCAAATCTATTTAATTTACCATAACCTTCCACGACAACGACGCCAAAAACTTGATCCCGGTGAAATATAATTGTGTAAAAATTATATAGTTGACTCCGCTAAGCAACGATGCCAAAAGTTTGATGTAATATTTTATGAATTAAAAATTTAAGCAAATAATGTTGGGATTCTACGTAAGTATATGAATTGTTATTAAGTAATAAAGAACTTTCTATTTAAGCCCCACATATCGATCCCACGAGTAAGGTTTAAATTTGAAGTGATAAATTTACTAGAAAATTCACAGAAAGTCAAAAAAAATTAATGTCACTAATTTCAAATGTTGAGATATTATCTGAACTAAATTATTTAACTAATAACAAAACTAAAATAAAAAGTTTAAACAGTAACTACTAAACTATTAAACTATGTTTATGTGATGAAGATTTCTAATGTGAAAAAACATTATTCCCACTACAATGAGGTTTTGGTAAAATGAGAAGAGATAAATGGTTCAAATATGTATTGTGCCAAATAAGAGCAGTTTTAATTCTCTATCCTATACCGTATTATAGAAAATCATTGGTTAATCACAGGTTTAGTCCCTAAATCCGTGGCCGGGCTAGGAGGATACTGACTCCCACTCTAGAGCTCCCACTTCGCTTCACCTGAAGGCTAACTCTCGCTTTAGTTCTTAAACATGAAGACCGAATTGGGGATTTTAGTCTATCACCTAAAAATTCTCCAATTCTTCACCCAATAAATTAAATTTCCCTACTTATTTGAACTTAATTCTATGAAAGAAGTTCTCCTTCATGGAATTAAATGTGATCCTCACTCTGTTGTAGAACTCATACTCCATTTCCCGGATTATATGTTTCAAAACATATTTTAACAATTCAATTGGCCACATCAAAAAGTAAATTAAGTTCGGAGTTGAAAAATCATCACAATTTACTTCTTATTTTAATATTGGCACATCCATATTATCTCTTCATTTCATCATATCTTAAAGTAGGGAGAAAGATAAAGTAAACTACTCAAACTTCATGGGAAAGATACAACAAAACACAAATTTTATATCTAAAAGAAAGTTCATACCACACTAATAAACAAATAACACTTATCTGAAACTCTTTCTCAAAGCAAATCCCTTGTAGCCTCTTCTAGAAAATATATGAAGAAGAAATCTGTCACTTTTCTCCTTCCCCAACGCTCTTAGAGAAGAGTTCACACTTAATCTCACCACAAATATCTAAATTATAAGAACAATGGACTCTAAATAGTTGTGGAATGAAAATGGAAGAATGTGTGATGTGTGGAAGGTTAAATTAGGGCGATGAGATGTTAGGAAGAGTCACTTTGTTAATCAATTTTGGCCCTAAATAAAGCCTAGAGTGGGTTCTCCAATAGGTCCCTCCGAAAGCTCTTCAAAAGAATCAAAATTTGTCAAATCTTCTAGAAACAAAGGCTGAACCAATATTGGTGTCATTGACGCCCATTCTAGCGCCGTTGACGTGAGTGTTCTGCAATTTAATTTGCTGCAATCTGTCAAACGGCGCCATCGACACTGCTTCTGGCACCATCAGCGATGAACAAATTTTCAACTTCTTTATTTTTGCTCAAAATTTCATCATTTTTGCTTCCTTTTTTCTTTAAATCCTAAAATACAACAACCTACATGAAAATATAAAAATACCTTCCATTAATGTGCAATATCACAAAAAATGATTATAAAGTATTGGTCTAAAAATGCATATATTTTTGGTGTATTAAAAACCATTGTATAACTTTTGTGTACTTTAACAAATGAACTTCTTCTTCATGGCTTTCTCCTTTTTCTTCATATCAGTCTCCCAAGAAGTCATTTTTCCAAGATCTGACACTCTTCACTTATATTTTAGGGTTAAAATTGAAGTGGGTGAGATTTCTCTTTGTTCCTTTCTATTTATAGGCTTTAGACCAAACCTA
Organism: Phalaenopsis hybrid cultivar; assembly: GCA_002079205.1. Classification (NCBI taxonomy): domain Eukaryota; kingdom Viridiplantae; phylum Streptophyta; class Magnoliopsida; order Asparagales; family Orchidaceae; genus Phalaenopsis; species Phalaenopsis hybrid cultivar. The sequence continues at coordinate 115,588 of JXCR01146921.1, read as the reverse complement.
AAACTACTAGACGCGTTCTCAAACCACTAACCCATGTTAAAACCCATTAAACTACATTTAAATCTTCTAGAAACATAATTTAGAACATTTAGTTAACTGCCGCGCTTAAGCGACAGTGCTTAATTTAGCCCATGTTAACTTAGCGTCCAAATACTCTTTCTAGCATGTCTAAGTCTTATATTAAGGTCTTAGAATCATTACTAACTCTTTATATACTAAATATACTACCAAAATTTTTCTTAATCAAACACACCAACATAACATTTAAAACAGAAACACACTGATAACTAGGAGTTTCCTCCCACAAAGCACGTAGTTTAACGCCGTTAGCCTGACGTAATAAGTGCTTATTCTTGTTGACTGAACAACATAAGTTCATTTAATTTAAGTTGATCCCCTAAAAAGTAGGGTGTCAGCTTGTGACCATTCACTTTGACTATTTTCTTAGTTTTAGGATCTTTGACATCTTACGGAAATAATCATAACCTTGCATTATATAGTAAAACTTGTTTACTTAGCTCAAAATTCTTAGTAACAATCCTCGGATCATGCCACATCTTCATCTTTTCTTTATAAATATTAGCACTCTGACATGATTCTTTCTTTATATCTTCAAGCTCATTTAATTGCAATAATCTTTCCTCACCAACATCCTATAAATTATAATTGAATTCTTTAATAGTTCAATATGTTCTATGCTCAAGTTCAGTTGATAAATGACAAGCTCTCCTAATTATTAGCCTATATGGGGACAGGCCTGCAGGAGTTCTATATGCAATTCTATAGGCTCACAAATGATAATCATGTTTGAATTAACAATCCATTTTTGTTAGTTTCACAACTTTTTCCAATAATCTTTTAATTTCTTGATTGGATAATTCAACCAAACCACTTGTCTGAAAATGATGAGCAAAAGCAATCTGATGGTTGACATGATATTTATTTAATAATTTCTCCAATATTACATTTCTAAAATGACTTCCCCCATCAGTTATGATCTTTATCGGCATCCCAAATTTATAAAATATGTTCATTCTTATAAACTTTGCAACACTTTGAGCATCACATCATGGTAAAACAACAACTTCTATCCATTTGGATATATAGTCTACTGATATCAATATATATAGATTTTTAAAAGATGGTGTAAATGGTCAGATGAAATCTAATCCCCAAACATCAAATATCTCAACTTCCAACACATAATTGAGAGGAATCTCATTTTGCCTAGAATAATGCCTACTCATAGACATCAATCAAAGATTGTATGCCAAGAAAATCCAGATTGCAAAATTTTGTATGTCATTTCATCAACACCAAAATGTTTCCCAAAATCTGAATTATGAAATTTTTGGATAATTTAATAAGTTTTTTATAAAGGCACACATCTTCAAAAAATTAGATCATTTCCTTGTTTATATAAAAATGGGCCATCCCAAAAATAAGTTTTAGCTTCAGATAAAAATTTCCTCTTTTGTTTGTATGTCATTTCATAGGGTATAATATCACTAACAATAAAGTTCACAATGGCGGCATTCCATGGAACACACCACTCATTAATACTGAATAATTCTTCATATGGAAAATATTTATTAATTTATTGTTCAAAACAGAGCTATTTTTTTAATTCAAGCCTTGACAGATGATCAATAATTTGATTCTCAGCTCCCTTTCTATCTACGATCTCAAAGTATAATTCTTACAAAAGTAGAATCTATCATATCTGTCTTGCTTTTGCATCCTTTATTTTCATTAAATATTTAATAATAGAATAATCTGTATGCACAATACATTTGTTTTCAATTAAGTATGATATGAATATATCAAAAGTAAATACTATTGCTAATAACTCTTTTTCAGTTATAGTATAATTAATTTGTGCTTCATTAAGAGTTCTGCTAGCATAGTAAATTACTTTAAAAATCTTATAATTCTTTTGTCTTAAAACAGCTCCAATAGCATAATTACTTGCATCACACATTAATTCAAAAGGTTTTCTCAATCTTGTGAATAATAATTGGTGCAGTGATTAATTTTTTTTTTAATATCTTAAAGGTTTTTTGGCACTCTTTAATAAAATTAAAATGGCATAGAGGCTTAGCGATTTTTGAACTGTCTTTACAATATCGCCTCTAGAATCCAACATGTCCTAAAAAACTCTTAATCTCCCTCACATTAGTTTGGTAAGCAAAATTAGCGATCACTTGAACTTTTGCAGGGTCTACTTCCCTACCATTTTATGATATGTGATGCCATAAAATTAGCGATCCCTTGAATTTTAGCAGGATCTACTTCCATACCATTTTTTGATATTTGATGACCTAATATAATTCCTCCTACTACCATAAATTGACATTTTTCCCAATTAAGGACTAAATTTGTTTCTTCACAGTGCTTAAGAACTTTTGATAAATGTTCTAAACATGATTCAAATGAAGTTCCAAACACTAAAAAATCATCCATAAAAACTTCACTTCCTTTTTCAATTAAATCACAGAAAATAGTCATCATACATCTTTGAAATGTAGCAGGGGCATTTCATAAACCAAAGGGCAATCTTCTAAAAGTAAATGTACCATATGGACTGGTAAAAGTTGTTTTCTCTTGATCCTTAGGAGCTATTTGTATTTGGTGATAACCAGTATATCCATCTAGAAAACAAAAGTATTTATGCCCAGCTAGTCTATCCAACATTGATCGAGAAAGGGTAGTGGAAAATGATCTTTCCTAGTGGTAAGATTTAAATTTCTATAATCAATGCATATTTGCCACCCTGTGACTTATCTTGTTGGTATTAACTCATTATGTTTATTCATAGTCACAGTCTCTCATCCTTTTTTAGAAACACAGTTAATTGGACTAACCCTTGCTTTGTCTAAAATATGATAGATAATTTCAACATCAAACCACTTTAAAATTTATTTCTTAAAAACTTATTTTATAATAGGATTCAATCTCCTTTGAATATCCTTTGAGGACCAGCTCTGGGTTCGCAATTATCTTCTATATGAATTCTATGCATACAAATTGAAGAACAGATTCCTTTAATATTAGTAATTGCCCATCCAAAGGCTTATAATTCTTCAAAGTTTCCATTAAACTCCCTTCTTCTTCTGTAGTTAAATTTGAGGAAATTATAATTGGTAATGTTGAGGAATCATCTAGAAAGGCATATTTTAAATGATCAGGAAATAACTTCAACTCAAGCTCAGAAGGTTTTTCAATAGATGGACAAAAAGATTTATCTTTTTCTTTCATGTCCAAAACTTCAAAACTTTCTCAAACATAATTTGAAACTTCCTTATAAAAATCTTCAAATTGATCTAATTCCTCTTCATACTCGTGTTCCAACTCTTTCATTTCAGATTTCTCTTCAAAAGTTATTTTGAAATAACATTCACTCAGATATCTTATTACATTCATTCTGTAACATTCAACATCTTTACCTTTTATAGGATGTTTCATCGATTTAGAAAATATTAAAAGTAAATGTTTGATCATTGACGTGCATAGTTAATTCCCCTTGCTGCACTTCTATCATTGCTCTTCCTGTAGCTATGAAATGTCTCTCCAAAATGATTAATATGTCCTTATCTTCCTCCATATCTAGCACAATAAAATCAACCGGAAGATAAATCAATTCACTTTTATTAAAATGACTTCTTTAAAACTCTTAGGATATGTTATTGAATGATCTCCTAATTGCAGAGTTATATTGGTACAGTATATTTCTCCTAATCCCAATAATGGCACAAGGTTAATGCTTGCACCTAAATCACATAAAGCTTTCCCATAAAATTTGTCTCCTATTGAACAAGAAATTGTGAAGCTACCAAGATCTTTAAGCTTTTTAGGATGCTTTTTTCTGAGTTATAGCAATGCACTGTTCAATAAGTGCAATAGTATCATTATCTTTAAACTTCCTTTTTCTGTTAAGGATATCCTTCATAAACTTCACATAGCTTGGCATTTGTGCTAAGGCTTCAGCAAATGGAATATTAATTGTAAGCTTATTAAAGATTTTCAAAAATTTTGAAAATTGTTTATCCAACTTTTGTTGGTGAAGTCTCTTAGGAAATAGAGGTGGGGTTTTCCAAATCAATTTTAAGTGGAGAAGTATGTCTCTCTAAACCTTTCAGAGAATCCTCTTTAGGCTCTTCAATTTATTTTATCTCTATTTCAATCTCTTTTTGAACTCTATCTTCCAACTCTCTTCCGCTTCTAAGTTGAACGACTTTTACTTGCTCTTTATTCTGGTGTCAACGCTATTTTCGGTTAGAGGAGTTGCCCGTAAGAAGCTGTCGGTCACCGGAATCAAAATCTCATTGCCTGCTTCGAAAGGATGTTTTAATTTACATATATATTTAGTTTTAGAAAAATATGAAGTCAAACTAACCTCATATTTTTCATAGTTTAAATGAAAGAGCACTGTACCTCAAATCCTATATCTATCCTGAAGGATAAACACAAGACTTGAGGATGAGGCTTGATCAAATAAATTAAGGAATATATGACAACCAGTTGGTCTGCAAAACCTTTATATTTGCAGACAAGTTCCCTTATTTAATATAAAGAATTAAATAGGGTTTATAATAAGCTGGGTTCAGACATGCTTCCTATAAGGGCAAGCCCCAATAGTTAACTACATCTTAAATGACCAAAGTAACTTAAGAAGACTCGATAAAAATCATGAAATATTATCTTCAAGGAGTTTATGGGGTAGGAATTTTCAATGAGATCAGACGTAGAGGTGGGAAAGGGGATTGGTTCAAATTTGGAATATTTTATTATAGAGTCCAAAGGAGGAAGAACTAGGGGATGTCATGGATCCAGAGGAGAACCTCGGTGATTTCCTAAGCTATCCTAACGTTTGGCTTCAGTTTTAAGGAGAAATATTTAGGTGTTTCATCCTACCAATTTTATTAGTTAGGGCTTACATTTTTGTGAATTGATTACACAAACAGCCTGGAAGATATGAGGATTTAAGCCGTGATAAATGACAACCTTAGAATCCTAAGATGAGTTAGGGCTTATATTGTATAGCATGGCTATACGAAGGCCTAAAGATAAGATGAGGATTTATGTTGCATAAGCAAAATGTATAACAGGGCTATGCAAAGGCCTAAAGATAAGGTGAGGATTTACGTTGCATAAGCAAGTGCCTTCGAAGTCCTATGGCTTTGTTGTTTATATCTAAGGAAGGAAGATTGGTTTAGCTGGGGAAGATAGGTTTTGCTGTTGAAGATGGCCGTGCTGCCCACCATGCTAGCTTCAAGCTCCTTACCGTGATGAGTTTGAGTTTTCTAGTGTGTATGCTGCCCACCAAGCTAGCTCCAAGCTCCTGCTGCGACGAGTTTGAGTTATCTAGTGTGCCATGTTATAACGCATGCTAGCTCCAAGCTCCTCGCCGCGATGAGTTTGAGTTTTCAAGTGTGTCAAGTTATAATGTCAAATCAGGTGGCCCTATGGTTGTAGTTCTTTAAATTTTATGGGGGCATGTTAAAGTTGATTAGAGCGACACAGGTTAGGATCCTACATTCTTTAAATTTTATGGGGGCATGTTAAAGTTGATTAGAGAGACACCGGTTAGGATCCTACGGTTCTCTCATTCTAACACCACTATTTCTTATTGGATTCACTTAGTACAAATAAACTTACTAAACTCAACTTAATGAGTTCCATAATTTCATGTAGACCGTGGGAAGCCTCGTTAGCAACCGTAGGTTACCTCCTCCGAGGAATTCCCATCATCGATAGAGACATCTTAATTTAGTTGAAGTTGTAGTTTTATGTGATGTTTGTGATTAAATTTTGATTTCATTTAAACCATTGGAAGCCTCGTTAGCAACCGTAGGTTACCTCCTCCGAGGGATTCCCGATCATCAGAGATGTCTTAATTTAGTTGCAATTGTAGTTTTGTGTGATGTTTGTGATTAAATTTTGAGCTGTTTTATATTTAAATTTAGTTGAAGTTGTGGTTTTGTGTGATGTTTGTGATTAAATTTTAAGTTGTTTTATATTTCGAATTTAGTTGAAGTTGTAGTTTTGTGTGATGTTTGTGATTAAATTTTGAGTTATTTTATATTTTTAATGTTGTGGAGGTGAATTTTATCTTGGTTGGTTCTAATTTTAGTTTTGGTTTTAGTTTTGTGGCTATCCTGATAGTTTTAGTTTTCATGCAGGGTGGCGTCGTTGTTTAGCATGCAAATTTACAGGTATAAAAGTACAGTATGAAAGTACAAGAAAGACAATGTTGAAAATTATAAAAGGGTACCTTGCAAGTCTTCTCGTTCAACCACCTGAAACTCAAAATGCATGTTAGGGCTTTTATATGAAGCAGGGAAGTAAAATTTTGACGACCTATCTAACCTTAGGTCATATCTTGGTGGGTCCTTAGGAGTTTAATTAAAGATGATGTTACCGAGCAAAATATTTTAAGTTTAGTAGATCTCCGAGGTATCCAGCAGGTCTAGAGAGAGAAGCAGGTTCGTGCTACTCTCTCGCTGCCTGATGAAAACTCTCAAACTCATTTAAACTTTTTATGTTGCTTAATAATTCATCCTGTAAATATTCTAATGCTTAATGAATATTGATGTATCAATTATTCCTGAGAGTAGGGTAATTATCATCTGCAATTTAATTTAGAAGATTATGTGGGTGAAGACCTTTAAAGAGGAAAGTTAGTGTTATTGGAAAACTTAACCAAATTTTTGTCCTAATTGGGCTTGTAGTGTTTGAAAGATGTTTTAATTTTAAATGATGTTTATTTTTCTAATCCTTATTTAAATGAAACTTGATTTAGCCTAAGTCATTACTAAGCCCTTAAGACCAAGGTGAGTGTCTTAATTAGTTTTGAAAAGATTAAGCTTTAGGTGGTCATAAAACATGATTTGAATTTTATTTGAAAATCAAAATAGGGGTATTAAATTGATTGATTATTGACTTCAAAAGTCATACCCCTAAGTCTTGGGTTCATTTTATTTTAACAAACTTCTAAATTTTAATAATTTAGAAATTTATTAATTTATCTTTTCAATTAAGAAAGCGAGGTTGGTTTTTACTAATTAACCCTTTGTGTTTCAAACATCCAAATGAACCAATTAAGATTAGAGGTTACTCATTTCCCTCCTTAAATTAAGCCTAAATGTTAATTAAAGCTAAATTTCCAAAACTACACATTTGCCCCTAAGATTCCAACACTTCATAATTCATCAAATTTAATCCAAATGACTTTGAAATTTTTATCCTACCTCATTCATGAGTCAATTAAGACATTAGAGGAGAAAATGTGATTTTTTTTCAAAATTTAATTTAATTTATATAATTATTTTCATGCAAAAATATGATTTTTCAAAGAAAATTTCTAACTTGACCAAGGTAAATCCTAATCCCTTGAATTTTTTTACTGGAGGTAGACCTAGTTTAGAGAAGCCTTTAGACCAAATTTCATGATTTTGTAGATTTTATTTGAATTTTAAGAATTATTTTAAGTTTTGGGGTATTTATTAAATATAAAATATTTTTAATCGGGAAAATTAAGTTTTATATTTTTGAAAAATCTCCTTGAGGTCAGAGAACTCAGAGGAGAAAATGTTATATTTTTCTAAATTTATTTGATTTATTGGAATTATCTTTAGTGAAAACTCATTTTTAGCGTTTAAAAATTATTTTTAAGCTTTAAAGTTCAGTATCTTTATTTAAAAAATTAGGAAAAATATTCTAATTATTCCTAAGTGCTTAGGAATCAATTTATAAAATTTCCATGGGTTTTATTATTTTTGTGATTTTTATGGATTTTTAATCATTTAAATATTTAAAATAGGTTAAAAATCAAAATTTTATTTTAAACTCCATTTTATTTTTATAAAATACCCCTGGTCGCAGAGAACTCAAAAAACTAAGTTTAATAATTTTTCAAGTTATATTTAAATTATTAAAAAATATTTTAGTGCCAAAGAAGTTAATCAACTTGAAAAATTAATTTAAGTTATCAAATAAACTTAAAATGCTTTGAAATTCTTATGGTGAGTTCTCTGGATCCTAAAAAATATTGGAGATCAAAAATCAAGTCATTTTGTTGTTTGTATTTTTCAAAATTAATTATTTTAGTGATTTAGGGTTTGTAAAAATTAGATGCATTTTAATTGACTTAACTTATGAGAAATTTTCTCAAGGGCTCTCTGGTCATTATAAACCTTCCAAAATTTTCTTGGATTTTTATAAGCAACATGCTAATTTCTATGATTAATTTAAGTAAATAATGCATAAAAACTTGAAGAATATGATTCTCTGTTTAGGGACCTTCTCTGACTTTGAAAAAATTAGGGAATGTTCCCTAAGACAGAGAGAACAACATGCTAAAATCTCAAGCCATAGTGATGTCCCTACATGCATGGAGAATCAAAATATTCCTAGCAATAATTGATTTTTAAAAAAATAAAACATGCATCAAATGGACACAAAACTTAATTCACATTAATCTCCCCTATTTATTGAGCAATAGGGTATTTTTATTTTATTTTTATTATTTTTCTACATGAAGATATGTATTTTTTAAGTTAGGGGTCATTTTCTAAATTAATTAAATCTCTATTTATCTATTTAAACGCGCGGTGCCACCTCAACCTACGGCGGCTCCGAAACTCTACGCAGCGCCCTCCCATTCGATGCCGCCATCCACCTCAACACTGACTCGGCCTACGATTTATGTTCCAAAGCGCTGTCCAGCCTGATCTTCACCGTTCATCCGATACACGCGCAATCGGACGGCTCCCCGTCATTGTCCCCGATAGCCTAGCCCGAGAACCATCAATCTTCTTGCCATAAGATCTCTCTCATTTCTTATCCAAATTAGATGAATTTTGTTTTAAACTGCTCGTCTAGACTAGAGGAACATATCCATAGGATTATGATTCCATGAAATCTACTCAAAACAAATGGAGAGTTCAAATAGGCTCGGGAATAAGAGAGGTTTTATACCTTGGCTCTGAGAAGTGAAGCTTCAATCAGAGGCTCTTGGCACGTTCATTGGGATCCAAGGAGGCTGGAGATTGAGGCTCTAGTTTTGGTGTAAAGCCTAGGTGTGATTTTGTCCAAGTCCAATTTTGGGTGTTGGTCTTGAGCTATTGTATAGGCTATTTGAGAGAGTAATTTGATGGGGCTTTGTCTTCTCTTACTGTTGTGAAGGTCTGGGCACAAGTAATTGAAGTTTGGTGGAGTTTTCAGGGATGTCCTGTTTCTACCCTAATTTTAAAGCTCAAAATTAGGGTTAGAAAGGGGAAATCAAGGCAATGGAGTGATTGGAATGGGCTGTGGAATTCTCAAAGAAGCTCTATGAGTGATTTGGGAAGCTCTCTCTGAGAAAATTTTTAGCACCCCTCCATGGCTATGGAGAGCAGCTTTTTATAAAAATGGCCTTAAGCTTGCTGCCATGGCCAATTGGGGGGTGGAATGTGCTGCCTAGGTGGAGGGCAGAGAGGCTCTAAGCTTCAATTTGGATGATGTGGCCTCTAGGTTTGAATTGGGTTTAATCCCATGGGGTGGCTCTCGATTTGGCTATTTTTCAGCCACTAGGCTGGCCGGCCGGCCAACCTAGTGGCTAGAGAGGTCAGGTAAGCCAGGGGAATATGTCACAACAACTGAAAGTGTTTAGGCTTTGTTTTGGAAGAAAATATCCTAAGCTTAAGCAAATATGGCATGAAATCCCTTTATTTAGGGGTCCTTTGGTCCATGGCTTAGTTTAAGTGGTTTTAAGAGGTTTAGGCTGGTCACTAGGATCCAACTAATGGCTACGGAGTCATTAATTTGGTGACTTTGGGGTAGTTAGGCCATCTTTAATGCATGGGTTCAATGTGGAATCGAGTGATCAAAGCTTGGGCTTGGGCTAGGCTAGCCATGTCAATTAACCTAATTGATTGATCAAAATTGTGTAGATGATTGTTATGAAGATTTTTGGTGAAGAGTTGAAGTGATTTTGAGTTCAATTGGTGAGTCAATTTGAAGGAATTTTGAAATTTGGTCAATTTGGGCATGTTGGGCTAGACATGGGTCAAGGTTGGGTTAGCCTTGGGCTAAGTCCAAATTGAATGGTTTAAATGATAAAGGAAGATGTTTTGAATATTTTTAATGAACGGATAGAGTGGAAATTTTGTGGTTAAGGTCCTCAATTTGGTCATATTTTGAGACATGGTCAATTTGGGGCTTTTTGGACTTAGGTTGAAATAAAATAAAATTGAGATTTTACCAAGGACAATTAAAGTTAAATTTTGATTTATGGTGATGTTATGAAGGTTTTTCAACCAAAAAATGTGGTCAATTGAGTGAACTATGGGTTCAGTTTGGTGGAACCAAGTCATGGGGCCAAAATTGGGGTTTTGATCTAAATCAAAATTGTGCTCAAAGTATGGGTCAATTGAGCTTGGATTTGGTCTAGATTGGTCATATTGAAGGTGAATTTGAGTTTGGAATTGAAATTTGGGGAGATTGGGATCAAATTGATGGACATTAGGAAATAGTTCTCTACTTAATGACGAAGAATCTGCAGAATTGGTAAAACTATTAGCAAAATTCAAAGATTGCTTCGCGTGGAGCTATGATGAAATGCCAGGACTGTCACCAAAGGTTGCAGTCCATAAACTTGGGGTGGACAAGAATAGCCCCAGTAAAACAAGCTCCCAGGAGAATGCACCTCAAAATAGAACAACAAGTCATCGCCGAGGTAAAGAAATTGATAGACGCCAACTTTGTTAAAGAAGAGCAGTACCCCACGTGTTTAGCCAATATTGTACCTGTTAAAAAGAAAAATGGACAGATCTGCGTTTGCGTCGACTTCAGAGACTTGAACAAGGCATGTCCAAAAGACGAGTTTCCACTACCTATACCAGAAATGATGGTGGATATCGCTTCAACACATGAGATTTTCTCCTTTATGGACGGATTGTCAGGGTATAACCAAATCAAGATGGCTCCTGAAGATGCAGCGCTTACAGCTTTTAGGACACCGATTGGAATCTTCTACTACACAGTGATGCCGTTCGGCCTAAAGAACGCTGGAGCAACATATCAGCGTGCAATGACAAAGATCTTTAACTACCTCATCCACAATCAAGTAGAATGCTACGTGAATGATCTGGTCATCAAAAGTAAACAGAAAATAGAACATTTGTACGATTTGAGGATTGTGTTTGAACAGTTACGACAATATGACCTTAAAATGAATCCCTAACAGTGCACTTTCGGCATCACCTCCGGGAAATTTCTAGGATTCATTGTCCGTCATCGGGGAATCGAGATCGACCCGGATAAGATTAAAGCTATCTTAGAAATGCCTCCCACAAAAACCTTGAAGCAGTTACGTTCCTTCCAGGGGAAGTTGGCATATCTGAGACGCTTTATTTCTAATCTCTCCGGTAGGTGTCAGCCTTTCTAGGCATTAATTAAAAAGGATGTTAAATTTATTTGGGAAGAGAAATGCCAGCGGGCCTTTGAGGACGTTAAATAATATTTAATGACACCTCCTTTTTTGGCAGCCCCTATCCCAGGAAAACCGTTGATACTTTATTCCGCGGCTTTGGATGACTCTCTTGGAGCCCTCTTAGCCCAAGTCAATGAGGAGGGAAAAGAAAATGCTCTCTACTACTTGAGTCGTCGTCTAATACCGACGGAGGTAAGGTATCCGACTATTGAGAAGAATTGTCTAGCACTAATTTTTGCCTCTCAAAAGCTCAGACATTTCATGCTTTCTCACAAGATCACCCTAATTTCAAAAGTTAATCCATTGCAATATTTGATGACCCGACCAACACTCTCCGGACATCTAGCGAGATGGTCAATGATCTTATTGCAATTTGATATTACTTTTGTGCCCCTCCATGCTATCAAGGGACAGATTTTAGCAGATTTTCTCGCTGCAAACCCACTTCCACCTGGGTCCTCTCTCAACAAATTTGGGAAAAATATGGGCCTTTAAATGGAAATTTGAGGGTTTTGATCAAAGATGGCCAAATTGGCCAAATTGGGTCATGTGATAGTTGAGAAAAATAAAGTTGGGGATATTTGGGAGGTTTTGGGAAGTTGTAAAATTTTTTGGATTTTTTTTGGAATTTTGGGGTAAGGAGGGGTATTTTGGTAATTTGGCCAATTTTGTTGATTATGGGTAGTTTTGGGTGTTTTCAAGGTGTTTGAAATGATTTTTGAATCAAGTTGGGTATTTTTGGTAGATTTGGAAATTTTGGTCAAATTTGGGGTCCTAAAGGTATCTAGGTAATTTGGGGTAGTTTAGGGGCAAAAGCTAGGTTGAGTTTCTTGGTAGAGTTAGAGTGCCAACCACCATCAGTAAGCCATGGACCAATGGAAACCCTATTTTAGGTCCTTTATGTAGTGGTCTTAGCTAAACCCTAGCCTAGGGCTAGTGGGTTTAGGGGACCACCTACAGGAGTCTCCCAAAAGTATCAAGGGACCAGAGCCTATAAATTCTGGGTTTAGGGTAGTGAGTGATTGTGAGTGAGTGCCTTAGCCCTAGACCAACACCCAGGGTCAACCCTAAGGTCCAATAGTCCTAAGGGTTACTCATCTTGAGTTCCCCAATAGTGACTCCACCTACTAAGTGCTAGAGGTTAGGACCAATATGTGAAGCTCCAAGTTGAGTAAATAGGAGTGTAGAATTTCTAATGGTCAGGGTTCCATGTCTAGTTTTCTTAAAATAGTCAATAGGAAAGTCCTATGACTATAATATAGGCTACTAAAGATGAAAAACTAAACCTCAACCAAAAGTGAGGTCAACATCTGGTATTTTGCATTTACTCTTGTATTATTAGGAAGTGTTCCTTAGGATCTATTAGTTAATGAATTTGATATTTGTCCCAATCAATATTTCTAATTGTAGCTCCTTAATTTTGTAACTGATTTTCCATTTATAACACCAATTCTTCTATAGATAACTTTTTGTCCTTAAATTGTGGATTACTGTTAAAATCTAAAGGATAAGTAGGTCTATAATTACTATTACCTTGGTTGTTCCAGTTTATAATTGGGTTTACTTGGTTGTTCCCCCATTTTTGATTATTTTCACCTGAAGTATTATTCCAGTTAAAGTTAGGATAGTTCTTCTAACCTGGGTTATAAATGTTAGAATATAAGTTATTCTGCTTATTGTTTATGACATTAAAAGTTCCTAATGATGATTGAGAATCTAACATTTTGCTTAAGGAATTCTCTTCAATCATTGAAATTGATTGAGAAAAATTCATTTCAAATTAGTCTAACTTGCTTGAAACTTTAGCAAGTTGATCTGCTAACATTGCAAAAGCATCATATTCTTGTATATTGGCTACATTTTTTGGATTTTAGCTCTCAGAAGGCCATTGAAATTATTAGTAGTCATCTCTTCAATTGAAGCATAAGCCTCATGAAATGGTTTTGACATCAATGAACCTCCAGTAGGGGAATCGATAATAGATCTAAGAGTCCCAACAAATCCATTGTAAGAAGTTTGAATTATTAACCAATCTGGCATAACATGGTGTGTACACTTTCTTAGTAGTTATTTAAATCGTTCCCATGCTTCATAAATAGATTCCCCTTCAAACTGACAAAAAAATGTAATATCATTTCTAAGCTTCATAGTTTTTTATGTTGGAAAATATTTAACAAGGAATTTATGCGCTAAATCACCCCAAGTTCAGATAGATCCAGTTGCTAACGAATGTAACCATATCTTAGCCTTATCCCTCAGAAAGAAAGAAAAAATTCTAAGTCTTTTAACATCATCTGAAACACCATCCTATTTAAATGTAGCACACAAGTCTAGAAATTTGGCAAAATGTAAATTTGGATCTTCAGTTGGTGCTCCTCCAAACTGAATATTTGATACCATTTGGATAATAACACATTTAAGTTCAAATGAATTAGCCACTACAAGAGGTTTTTGAATACTTCAAGGAAGTTCATCTACGGTAGGGTTTGCATAATCTCTTAAAGGTGTAAATTTTTAATTAATTTCAGCATTTTGATTATTTTGGTTTGCCATTTCTTGAAATTTTTGGTCTTTTTCTATATATTTTTATTTTTTTTCTATTGGTTCTTTGTAATTCAGAATCGTATGGAACTAGTCCTTTTGAACCTGAACTATGTATACATTACTATAAAATAACATAAAATAAAATCACACAAACAAGAACTCATTTAAAATCAACACTACAATATTTTTATAATAAATCTAAAAGTTTAAATAAGACTTTCTAAAAATAGAAATTTGCTTTCTAAAAATTTCTTCAAAAATTTTTTATTCTCCCCTCCAACGACGTCAAAAACTTGATCCCTATTTTATATGATGGTGAAATGTATGTGATTATATTCTTAATTTTTCCTTACTTTTATTTCTTACTTTGCAACGATGCCAAAATCTTGATCCCTGCAATGACTAGGCAAAAACTTGATTTTGAAGCAAATAAGAATGCAATTATTATTTTTAAATATGAGATATTACACAAGTATACGTATCGTTATCAAGTAATATATGAATTTTTGATTAAGCCCCAAATATCGAAACCACAGGGAGAAATAAAATATGTAACTAAATCAAAAGAAATTAGATAATAAATTCTACTATGCGAAATACTCTTACTCAAACTATAGATGATATAGTAAGATAAAAGTTTGATTCTTTTTTATAATTTTTTTTAATATTTTAATATAAAGTAAACAACTAATTAAATTTAACTAGATATTTGTAAGAAGAAGGCAATACAAATAAAATATTTTTTTCCTTGTCATGAATCAGTAACAAGAATAGGAATTCTGTTGTGAAAGTATTCGAATTGTGTTATGCCAAATAGAGGCAATAGTATTCTATACCCTTACAGAAGATGCTATAAAGAACATTGGCTAATTTAAAGTTTGAATAGTCTTAAAGATGGGCTAAGTAGGGAAGGTACTAGCTGTCACTCTAGAGTTCCCTCTTCTCCCTCCTCCTGAGGGCTAACATCTCGTATCAAAACCTAAAACTATAAACCAAATTGAGGGTTGAGCATTGTCACTCTAAAGTCCTCTAATTCTACACCCTTCAAAGTTTATTTCCTTATTTATTTGCACTTAATCATATGAATTATATTCTCATCCATACAATCTAATGTGATTCTTACAGTTAGTTGACTGAGATAATACCATCTCGGATCTTATATGTTCTCACAACAAATATTAACATCTTAATTAGTCAAATCAAGAAGTAAATGAAGTACAAGGTTTAAAATCATCACAACTTATTCTAACATTAAAGATTAATACTTCATTTAACTTCTATCCATTACTTAATCACTTATTATTTTAAGGAAAAAGATAAAGAAAACTACTTACAATTCATAGAGAAAGCACAACCACACTTTAGTTTGAAAGTATTAATTATACAAAAAAAAACAAGAAGTCTAAATTAAAACCAACTCTAGTCACAAAGATAAAAATTTATCTCAAATCCTCTCCACCAAACTTTTGAAGTTCTTTTGAATCTCTTCTCTTTATTTCTCTTACAATACCCTCTACTCATTCACTACAACTCTCCTCCTTCTATTTAAAAGTATCCTAATTAATCTAAAAGAGAGAGGCGTTAGTGGTGTCTAGAGGGGGGTGGAGGCTCCTCTTCAATTCATTCCAAGTCCTTATTTATAAATTTTGAAAAGGTGCCTTGGTGTCTCTTCAAAAAGTGTCCACATTCAATGAATCTTCCATGAGTTGCACAATTTTAAAAGCCAATTAAATGTATTTTTGTGTCCATTAACTATTTCCCATGTTTTTACCAAGATTTGCTTCAAACGCCTCTTTAAAAATTTGTCCAAAATTATTGAATCATCAAGTAACTACTTCTGACGTCCAAGCACAAGGTACTTGGCACTTAAGTGTGGCCTTCTCTTTTCTATTGACATGTAAGCACCAATTCTGGGCTCTTAGGCACCATAGTTCGTTTACACACCTTCTTCAATTTTAGTCTAAATTTGATCCTTTTTAACTCTTCTCACCATGTTTCATCCATTTGATTGTACCTGAAATAAAAACAAAAAAATACCTTCCATTAAAGCGCAATATCACAAAAATATGTATAAAAATGTGTACATAAAGACTATATATTTTAGGTGTATCACTTGGTCAAACTGTTCGAGATCACAAGGCCTGGGTTGTTGCCCGTTATATTAGAACCACCAGATCCGGTGCACAACATTTGGACCACTGTATTGAACACATGTCTTATGAGGATCTCTTCTGCTCTCATGTGACATATCTACGTGCGTGAAATCAAAATATACAAGGAAGAACATGGAGCCAAAACATTTATCCACAATGGAAATTTGTTGATATAAATTTGACAGCCTCAAATTAACAATAATGGGTTTTCTTTAAAAATGTTTTTCTGCAAGTGGCTATATTTTTGTAGATTTATTTGGAACTGGTTCTCATGGCTGCTTTGGGAGTTCTCTAAATAGATTATGACATCTATTGCCGTTCTTGATGCTTTTGAAAATTAATTTTTTTGGAATATTTTGCCTGCATTGGCTGTTGGCTTTGGGCGCTTGCTCATATTTACACTAACCTACAAGCCTTTATTCCCCTTTTTGTGTCTTTCTTAGCCTTAACTTTGCCTAAAGTTGATATAATTTGTTTCTTAAGGTTATGCAATAGCTCTCAAAAAGGAGAAAACTTTCTATAAGAAGAACATTTGCAGATCTGGGTGCAGAAGCTAATAAAATGAGGCCATGTATGCTACAGCGGGCCCACCACTTAGAAGATTAAGAAAATCAAATTTTTTCGCTTGACTCGTCAACTCGACACTAATTAATGAAGGTAATATTAAACCCTAAATTCAAATGTGTGTGACTCGCTGACCCGACCTGGACAAAGTGAAAAGGTAAAAGGCATATTACATTACTCATTTTTGAAAAAAAAGAGTTTTAGGCTTTCACATTCTGGTACCAGAGAGCTAGGGTTTTTGCTTGAACATTAACACATGTTAGGGTTTCAGATTGCATCTTTTAAAGCAAGATTAAAAGGGAAGAGAAGAAGGAAATTGTGGATACTAAGATGACAGAGTTGGAAAAGGCAAAGAAGGTGGAGTGGGAAGAGGTGAAGAAGGCAGAGTTGGAGGAGGCAAAGAAGGCAAAGTTGGAAGAGGTAAATAAAATGGTGAATGATGATCGTAAGAAGGAGGAAAAAATAGTCCAAGAAGGAGGACAATGAATTGACTAAGGGTACGTTAAACAACCCTAGTTATTTTTGGTTTTTACCTTTTTATCACACAATTAATTTACACTTATCCTCCTTAACTTATGTTTCTTTGTATTTGAAGTACATGTCAGTTATGCTTTTTTAGCAATAAGCATAAGTTTAAATGCACAATTTAATTTAACATTAAAGATTTATCTTTTAATATTTATAATTTCTGTTCGAATTAAAATTGGATTAGCTTATGTGAACTAAGCTGTAATTGTCCTAGTTACGAAAGTGTTTTTTAAGAGGTTTATAATAAGAAAGGTGTAAGTCAATTTAGTGGATATGGTATAATAAAATTCTGTAATAACTATAATTTAAATTTATTGCATCAAGTTTAATAAATTGCCTTAATATTGTTAACTTGTTAGTTTTTATGCCCTGAATTGCATGTTTGGTTTTAATGATCTTCAATGCAGACCCATTAAATGTTGTTGGTTAAATTTCTAATGAGTATGATATTTTTATTATTCTCATTTTAAGGTAACTAATTCTTATTTATTAGAAGAAAAATACACCCTTCAATTTTTTAGGCATTATTGTTACCACTTGCATTTGGTTCCTAGTTAGGTTGTGTTGATTCATTGATGCATAGATTATTGATTATTCACTTGTTCTTGTTTTTGTAATAAATGTATATATATATATATATATATATATATATATATATATATATTCTTGAAATAGGTTAATATATATTGTATTACTCCTAAGTAATATGTAGATATATTCTTGAAATTATTTTCATTTTACCCTATTTGTTAGTTGGGTATTTATTTAGCGTTATAATTTTTTAATGTATTCATGTAAGTATTTGAGCCCAAAATCCATCAATTGCAAACGTCGTCCATTTGAAGTAAAAGAAGTTCTTGATAAGCTATGACCAACCATTCTTGAGGAGACATAGAATAAATTGGAAGCAATGAATTTGACTCACTGTTTTGAACTCCATCCATACCCTCAAGATCATATTTTGAATATTCATATATTGAACTATTGGAATATTGATCAAATGGAATTCATTTTTAGCAAAAATAAGAAAAAACTTGATCCAGAACAAGTTGCCTTGCTAATAGGCATGCTCAACAGTGGATCGCCAACACAATGGAATAATGTTCCCTCCTGTGGTGTGGATGCGAGAAAAATAAAGAGTGAACTAGTAAGGGTTCCACTCGGGGAGTCTTTTATTTCCTTTAAAGAATTACTACTTTAGTTTTTGTTAACAAATTTAATTTTCTCTTCAAGAAATTTTAGTGTTCCCATAGAGTTGTACTCGTTGTGTGAGGATGTACATGCTTTTTCTTCATATAATTGGCTTGCTATGGTATGTGAATTTCTCATTGAGCAAGTGAACATTTAGGCCATAAAAATAAGGAGAGAGTAGCTATTGGGATACATTAATGGTATTTTTATCTTCTAACAATTTGTTTCTTCCACATACTTCTTGAAAATTTCTTTTATAATTTTGGTCATAGCAATTAATCATTTATTCATTTTTTACACAGCTATAGTTTTATGGCCACACGTCATTTGTCCTCCCTATAGTTCCTGTGGCTAAACCTTGCATGCTGAGGTGACAAATAAATGTGAGCTTGAACTCATAATAGATTCATCTAGCCTTTAAGAGGCTCAACCCTACTTGGATAAGTCATTTATTTCATGTGATGTTTTTATTGTGTTATTGGTGTGTGACTTTTTTTTTTCTATAATGCTTTGTAGATTTATGATTTTTTTTTTTGGATTTGAAAGATAATGAACACCACTTAATTTCCCCTCCAATTAAAGAACCATCTAGTCCTGTGAAGCTTCCCCCACGACAGGAAACTCACTCCATACTACATTCACCCAATTATCTTTAGAATATTCCTATAGTTCCATGTCTTATCAGCCCTTAACCAATACATACGCATACACATACAAGCAATCATATTGGATTAGAAGAAATATACCAATTACTTAGAGATCAATAAAATTTCTTTTTGAACTTAAAGGCTCAATTAATACCCATTTTACTGATTTAAATTATGAAGTGGTAGAATTACAGTCTCAAGTGAATAAATTAGAAAATGCAATAAGTTAACTAGATGGGGAATTCACAAAGAAAGGGATTAAAGAATCCCCACAAGGCAGTTTAATCCAAAGGTTAAGGCCATTAGAAGTAGAAGAAAGAGGATATTCAGTTCCCCATTTATGGAATTTAAGAAAAAGATAATAAAAACAAAGCAATAACGAAAGTGGAGATAGAGGAGAAAAAGGAAGAGTCCATTTCACAACAACCAATAATATCAAAAATTGTTTCTCACCCACCAAATGTACATATTGAGCAAGAAGGTCAACTTCAACAAACACAATCCGATAAAGTAGAGGAACACTTCAATATAAAAATGAATGTGGTCGAAGATGTAAATAAAGAGGAAGAGCCTGTTTCACAATAACCTATAATATCATACATTATTTCTAACACACCAATAGTATAAATTGAGCATGCAAAGCAAATTAAAAAAATGCCATCTAATAAAGAAGAGGACCAGTTCATTACACTAATGGAGGAGGTTGAAGATGTAAAAAAAGAGGAAGAGCAACACAACTTAAGTGGACAAATTGGTGATGACTATCCTGATAAGGTATGAAATGTAATGTTATCTTTTTTATTCTTGGAACTCAAATATTGACATTATATATTGAGATTTTCTGGTTTAATAGGTTCGTTTGACATCATTAGTAATCCATTTACCTGCTAGAGAACAAATTCCATATTACATGAAAGAAACAATCGATCTATATTGTAGCAAATTCACTGAGATTTTTGTACAACATATCTATTTCGGCTCTGCATTAATTTTGTATGGATCTATCAAAATAATTATATAGTTGAAATGCAAGGGTGATTTTTTAATTATTGTGGGACATGTTTCAATGAGTCAACTTGATTTTGAAGAGTTATTGACTAATGATTGGTTAGGAAATGAACATGTTGATAGTTTTGCTATTTTAATGGAAATTAAGAGGTGCAAATCACCCCAATCGTATAGATCCTACCTATATGTGCCTCCACTCCATTGGATAAATATTAAACTGCACCTGATTTAGAGTACGCTTAAACACATCCAACTTGATAATAGTTTATGCATGATATTGCTCTTTTATGCAGATTTACAGAAATCAAATTATTATAATTTTTGTTGATAACATTAGGAGGGAGACTATTAAGGATGTAGAGTTTTTTTATACCAATAATCAATAATCAACATTGGACACTATTGGTTGGGGTATTAAAGAAGTGCAAATAGAGACTGTATGACTCCTTACCCAACAAAATGCATTTGTCGATCACTCGCGACGTTGTAAAAAAACTCATTAGATCATTGAAGCATTGTTTAATGAATTGTTTCTATATTTTCATCAATTTAATTCTACATTTAAATATTTAAATTAAAAATTTTATGAAGGATGTCCGGGGATCTTTCGGGTCTGATTTAAAAAAAAGGCCAATTCTATTGACCAAAGAATTCCGACGCAAACCAATAGCTTTTAATATGGTGTATTCATGTGTAAATTTATGGAAACACTTGTACAAAAAGATAGAGGCGACTGGGAGATAAATTAGGATGGCAAGATTCTATGCCATTATTTTGAAAAGAAATAGGATTAGTTAGGTAAATTCCTATTGTCTCAAACATAGTTAAGATTCTTTTAAATGTTTTCTAACTACATGAATGATCTATTTGTTGCAATATCTTCTTGGTTAGTTTAATGTTGATGCAGATGGATGGTTTAATCTTTGATTGATTTGTAACATATATCTTTATTTGTGTTAGTATGATATATGGGTGGTATTCCTTTGTTATTCTTTGGGTTATGATGGTGTTAAAAATACACATGAAATATGATATTTATTAACACTAATATTTAATTTATTCAAATAAACCAAATCTTGCTATTTTTAAATCAAACATAATTTTTCATTCATTTTTCAAATTATCAATTACATATCAAATGAGTTTTATATTATATATCAGATTCTCATTATTATTATAATCTTAAAATAATATTAAATGGCATTCATTCATCTTCATGATTAAAATCATTTTTCATTATCATCATCTACACACAAATCTTTTTCCCATTTTTTTAGAGCTTAATTTTTTAACATGAACCAATCATATGAGCAATAAAAATTAACAAAAAAAAGTTATCAACACATCTGATTCCATCTGTGATAATAAACTTCACTCACATTATTCATATTAATTATATACAACCTTCGTAGATTAAACATCAAATTAATACATACATAAGTACAATTATTAGATTTTTTGCTGATGGGTTATTGGGAGGTTATTGGAATTTTATGGGGAGGTTATTGGAGCAGGACCGCAGATTGAGTGGGGAGCGTTACTGATGGGTTATTGAAGATGTCACGCAAGACCATGACGTGAAAGGGGAGTGGTTACTATTGAGTTATTGTTGGGTTATTGGAAGATTATTAGAGATGTCATGCGTGACCATGTGATTATTTGGAGTTTTTGCGTAGGTTATCGGTGCGGGACCGTGGTGTGAGTGGGGAGCGGTTACTGATGAGTTTTTTTGAGGTTATTGGAAGGTAATTGAAGATGTCACATGGAGGTTATTAACGTGAGACCATGGGGTTATTGGGAGGTTATGAAGAGGTTATTATTGCAGAACTGTGGCATCAGGGGGGAGCGGTTACTAATGGGTTATTATGAGGTTATTGGAATGTTACTGGAGATGTTACATAGAGGGTATTGATGCGGGACCACAAAGTTATTGGGAGGTTATATGGAGGTTATTGATGCAGTACCGCGACGTGAGTGGGGAACAGTTACTAATGAGTTATTGCAAGGTTATTAGAATGTTTGTTGAGATATCACACTGAGGGTGTTGATGCGAGACCACGGGGTTATTGGGAGGTTATGTGGAAGTTATGTAGAGGTTATTAATGTGGGAACATGACGTGATTAGGTAGCAGTTACTAATGGGTTATTGGAGAGCTATTAAAGATGTCAAGTAGAGGTTATTAAAGAAGGACTACAAGGTTATTGAGAGATTATTAGAGCATTGGTTATCCGGAGGTTATCAGCGCGAGACAACGACGTCAGTGGGGAGTGATTACTAATGGGTTATTGCATGGTTATTGGAAGGTTACTGAAGTTGTCATGCAGAGGGTATTAACACACGACCGCAGAGTTATTTGGAGGTTTTGTGGAGTTTATGCAAAGGTTATTACTTCGGGACCATGATGTGAGTGGGGAGCGGTTACTAATGGGTTATTGTTGGGTTATTGTAAGGTAATTAGAGATGTAATGAGGGAGATTATTGACTCAGGACCACTGGGTTACTACGAAGTTATTGGAGGTTATGTAGAGGTTATTATAGCGGGACCGCAGGGTTATTAAAAGGTTATTAGAAATGTCACAAAAAAATCATTTTTGCAAAATTGCGGGTTTATTACGATGTTATTGGTAGATATGCAGAGGTTATTGGTGTTTGGAACAGTTAATGTTGGGTTATTGCCGTGTTATTGGAATGTTATTGAAGATGTTACGAGGGACGTTATTGACCCGAGATCACGGGGTTATTACAAAGTTATTGGAGGTTATGCAAAAGTCAGTAGAGCAGGACTGCAGTGTTATTAAAAGGTTATTGAAGATGCCACAAGGAGGTTATTAGGAAGTTATTGGAGGTTATGCAGAGCTTATTGGTACGAGACTACAGAGTTATTAAAGTGTTATTGTTGATGTCATGTGGAGATATTTGGACCGAGACCGCAGGGTTATTAGTAAGTTATTGGAGGTTATGTAGAGGTTATTAGGACGAGACAACAAAGTTATTAAACGATTATGTGGAGGTTATTAGGGAAGAACCGTGGGTTTATTATGAAGTTATTGGAGGTTTATGTGGAGGTTATTGAGGCAGGAACAAAGAGTTATTGAAAGTTATGTAGAGGTTATTTTGGTGAACCGCGGGGTTATTAAGAATTTATTGGAGGTTATGTGGATGTTATTGAAGCAGGACCATGGAGTTATTATGAAGATATTGGAGGTTATGCGGAGATTATTTGAGTGGGATCGTAACATTGTTCAGGAGTGGTTATTGAGGGTTATTGTGGTTTTTAAGGGCTTTTTAATTACAATCAAGGAATATAACATCTACTACTTTTTTTTTGGACACACATTGAATATTGTGTGCTAAGAACTATATATCATGTATTGAATCTATTGTCATGTCGGTTTATGATTCCTTACACACTTAAGTATAAAAATTCTACAATGTATCAATAGTTTTTTAGTATATGTTTATGTCCATGTATCACCAGAACAGAAAAAGGAGGGAGAAAAAACATAACATAGTTGTTATCATTTTCTATTATATACAAACTTGTGTGATAAAATCAGAAATTGAACACAGGTTTGGATCACATGGCATTGGTTCTGCTTCTTAACTGGATGTAGCTTCTTTTTGCTTTTCTATACATCATGGTCATGGTTGAAAAAACCTATTGATAGCTTAAACATAAAAATATAGATTGGAATGGAAGAAGTATACCTTTTGTTGTCTTCTTCATCTCCCAATACCCATTTAGCATGGAGTTAGATAATCTCTTTGGGTGCATTTTGGTAGGATCATTCAGTTTTGATTTATTATTTACTAGTCTTTTATTCTTTTTTGGTTGTTTCCTAGACTGAGAGCCTCTCCCACTTATAATGTCATAAATATCTATTATTCTGTTGTTCATAAGTAGTTTTCTTACTATTTTCTTTTAATAGGAAGTATTGGCATGTGTAGAAAAACTTGTTTGATGATAGAACTATTTCTATTTTCATGTGATGAGTAATGTCTCATTTACTTCATTGACAAAACTTAAGTGTCAAAAATTTATTTTAAAATTTTTTGCATGTGAAACTGAGACTCAAGAGAGCAGTGATCTTGCAACTTGAGTACACTCACATTGACCGGTTGGCTAGTAAAATAGTTTAGGAGGCAATGCAACTTTTAAATACATGTAAATTATTAATCTATTTTATTTGGAGTTTCTAGGTGATAGATAGCTGCATGAAACTAATAGAATATTAAACGTACCTTTACACTTAAAAGAGAGTAGGTAGACATGCGTTCCTTGTTAGCACAAAATTTATTACTTGATTCTATCAATCCTTTTATTTCTTATGACATTATCTTCAATTTACTTTTCTTTTACAATTAAATAGATGCATGAATTGGAATTTATATTTGCTTAGATATTCTGTTATTTAATTAATGTGGTGGTATTTTCACCAGCTCTTAATTTACTTTATAAACAGATCACTTGTAATGTTAAAATTCATTGTAAAACATAGTGACCCGGGAGGGCTATGATTTCACCAACTAGTGAGTGCCACATTTCAGCTTGGATAAAGTCATTGCGATCACTTGAGGGGGAGTGCAAATAGATTGGGAGATAAGTTTTGATGAGCGTATAATTGATGTTTCTAGGGTGACATGCTAGATTCTTTTATCAATTTAGTCTAGAGTTTATATCGTAAGGGTCTCTAGTAGGTTCTATAGAGAGGGCACAACGGGTAATTGGAAGAGAGAGACCAGAATCTACTTAGCACTACTACAAAAGCTAGTAAAAAAAATCTAGGTTAGCCAATGTTCTTTACTAACACCGACAGTGGGTAAAAAATAGGTATGCTCCTATTTGTCACTACGTAAATTAAATTCTAAGCATTTCATTACTACTCAATATCTAGGTCATTGCATGTGAAGGGTAGTCTTTAATATCTCAAAATTCTCCAAACTAATTTATCCAGATAAGTTATCTTTAGATTTATGATTTTTATTTAGGAATAATTATTATAAAAATTACTTTAATCGACATTCCAAACTAAGGCTTGATAGTGGTAGATCAAAATTAGCCTAAGTGATTTCATACCTCACTTCTTAGTGGGATCGATATTGGGGTCTTAAAAGAAAACCCTAAATTACATGAAACGATACATATGCTTACATAGTACCCCTAGTGTGTAATATATTTTCTAAATTTTATAATATTCTGATTTTGCACACTAGTCGCTAATTTTAAATTGGGTGAAGTATTTGGTCATCTTTTGGAAGCTAAATTACTGTGCAGATGTGAATTAGGTCAAGTTTTTTGCGTCATTGTCGGGGAAGCTTTGGTAAGAACTTTAGGAGAATTTTAGTTGAACCTAAAATACTTAAATTTTAAAATTATAGTATTACTATATAATGTGTTTAATTATTGTGTTTTTATTTAAAAAAATATAAAATATCAATAGTACTTTTGATATTTGTCCTATTAGTTAAGTCCTTATATTTGTATGTGCAGATTATAAGATGTAGACCTTGAATTTTATGAGTCAGATTTGGAAAAAGATTTTAGGAAGATTATGAATCAGAAAAGTCTCCATGAATTTAATGTAGAAATGAAAGATTGACAAAATAAAGAATAGTCAGATACAGATTATAATGCCAGTCAAGAACCCTCAATTATTAAGGAAAAATCTTTTGGACAATGGATTAAAATTAGTGATGAGATACATAATTCTTATTCTGATTATTACAACCCATGTTACGAAAATCATTTGAATTTTAACTGGAATAATAATTTTGGAAGAGAAGACCCAGTTTGGGAAGATAATTAATTTTATCGAACATGTAATTGGAATAATTAGGGAAAGTTTAATGATGAACTTTCTTTACCACATAGATTTAACTTCAACCCCCAAAATGAGGAGAATGAGTTCTTATTAGAAGAGGTTGTGATTCAAATGAAGAGTGAGCTGGAGAGTCAAGGAACTGCAATTAGGAATATGGAAAACCAACTAGGGCAGATTATTAATTCAATTAATAGTTATCCTCTAGAGATTTTACCTAGTGACCCTGAGATAAACCTTAAGGAGAAAAATGATGGGCAAGATATAGCTACCAAATTATGAGGTGAAAGAAAATTAAAGGTTATGGTTCAAATAACTGTTGAGTTGAGAAAAGGGAAATAGTGATTGAAAGACCAATGGAGGAAATTCCTAAAGAATTAGAAAAACTTATTTTATCAACCAAGATAAATATAAAAGACCACCTTCACCATTTCCTCAGCCCCAAGGGGAAGAATTGGAAGATAACTTGAAATAGAAGAGTTACCTTGTAGAATTTGATCCAAAAACTGAATTATCTAAAGAGAATCTGATAAAAAATTTAGAAAATCTTGAACTATCTTATAGAGATCCATTTCTTATAAATTTCAAGGATGATATTAATATGCAAATTGAGAAAATCATTAGAAGGATATTGGATCTAGAAAGAAACATGAGGAATAATGATATGAATCAATCTAAAAAGGAAGAGCTGAGAGAAAAATTAAAATTTGAGGATTTTGTAGAAATCCATTGATCAAAGGTTACTAAAATTTAATTTTGATCCAGGAGGAACCTTTTGTAGGGCTTGTGACATTAAACCAAGGCTTTATGGAAGTTAACCCATAGTTATCAGTGTTGTTTGATTTAGATTGTTTGAGGTTTGGTGTGTTTTTTTAATGTGGATTGATCATTTTGATTGATGTTGGTGGATGTTTGGATTTTTAGTGAATTGACTTGATCTTTATTTGGCATTATGGAATGATTAGTTTGATTGATGTTAGTTGATGTTTGGATTGTTAGTGGTTTGATTTGATCTTTGTCTATCATGAGAGAGGCGATTTCTTAACTTCTTATGACTAGAATTCTTTATGTTCTCTTGTAGTAGTTAGATTGACGAGTCCACTCTGACTTAGGTCTTAACCGGATGTGTGTTTTAGAGGAGACATCTTGAAGTTGGACAGTGATAAATCCATCTTAATTTTATTACTTCCTTTATTTGATCTTTTTTTTCATTTGGTAGGAGTCGCGAACCTATTTGATGAGCAACATGTGGATGATCTTACACTATCCTTTGTACTATTAGAGGTGCATACTTGATATGGTGAAGTCTCAGGTTGGTACTCGAGATCCAATGTATCAAGGATAGTCATGTCCATAGGGATTAGAATCTATAAAATCATTTACAAGTACCCAATATATAAGTGTAATGATTTTGTTATAAATTGGAAGTAATTTAGTGAGATGCAGATACACCTAAAATATATAGTGTTTTGATACACATTTTTATACCTATTTTTGAGATATTGTGCTTTAATGAAAGGAATTTGTGTGTTTTTCTTTCAGGTACAATCAAATGGATGAAAAATGCTAAAAGGAGTGAAAATGGGTCAAATTTGGAGCAAAAATGAAGAAAGGTGCAAAAATGAACTGGGGCGCCTAAGCGCCCAGGTCTGACGCCTAAGCACCCAGGTCTAACACCTAAGCACCAAAAGTAGATATTTGATGATTCATTGAATTTAGATGAATATTTAAAGAGGTGTTTGAAGCGGCCCTTGGTAAAAACATAGGAAATATCTCATGGACACAAAAATTCATTCAATTGGGTTTTGAGGAGGCAAATTCTAGAAGATTTGTTGAATGGAGACACATTTTGAAGGGACACCAAAGCACGTTTTGGATTTTTATTAAAATAAGACTTGGATCATCAAGATAAGAGGCTAGCCACCTATCAGATTTAAAACCATCATCCATCCAAGTCACTGCCGCCTCCGACCACTTTCTTCTTATTTTATATTGAGTGTTTGGTTTGTATTGTGAGTGAAAGATAAGAATTCAAAGGAACTTCAAGACAATTGGTGCGGAGGATTTGAGATAAGTGTTTATATTTGTGACTACACTTGGTTTTAATTTAGATTTCTTATTTGTGTGCATGATTTCTACTTTTAAACTCATGTGTGGTTGTGTTTTCTCCATGACTTTTGAGCAGTTTTCTTTATATTTGTCCTTAAAATGATAAGTCATTAAGTTTTGAAAGGAAGTTGTGTGAAGTATTAGGCTTCAATATTGCAAGAAATTGTGATGATTTGAAACCTTGCACTTCATTTACTTCTTGATTTGGCCAATTAAGATATTAATACCTACTATGAGAACATGTAAGATCTGAGATGGTATTGTCTTAGTCAACAAATGGTTTAGAATCACATATTAATTTCATGGAAGAGAATGTAATTCAATGGGTTGAGTGCAAATAAAGAGGAAAATAAACTTTTCAAGGGTGTAGAATTAGAGAAATTTAGAGTGACATGCTAAAGCCCCCAATTTGATTTGTAGTTTTAGGTTTTGATACGAGATGTTAGTCCTCAAGTAGAGGGAGAAGAGGAAACTCTAAAGTGTGAGCTAGTATCTTCAACCTATAGACTAGCCAATGTTCTTTATAGCAACTCTAGTAAGGATAAGGAATACTATTGCTCCTATTTGGCACAACACATTTATAACACTTTTACAATAGAATTTCTCTACTTATTATTGATTCATGATAAGAAAAAATATATTTTACTTTACTGCCTTCATCTTGCAAGTATTTAGATAAGTTAATTAGTTGCTTACTTTATTTTCATAAATGAAAAAATTACAAAAAAAAAAGAATCAAATTTGCATTCCTATTTTATCACCTTAAGTTTAAGTAAGAATATTGTGCTAAGTAGATTTTTGTCATCTAAAAATTCTAATCTCCCCGTGCATATTGCTAATCTCCCCGTGGGTTCAAAATTCTAATCTCCCCTTAAGCATCAAAGTGCATATTGCTAATCTCCCCGTGGGTTCAAAATTCAGGGCTTAATCAAAAAGTCCTAAATTAATTGATAATGATATGTATACTTGCGTAGTATCCCATATTTAAATATTATAATTCTATTCTTATTTGTTTCATAGTGGAAAACTTACTTAGCATTTTCTTTGGATCAAGTTTTTGACTTTGTTGCAAATTAAGAATAACTATTAAGAAAATTATGCATATAATCACATACATCGCATTTTACATCTATAAAGAAAGTCGGGATCAAATGCGATGAATTAAAGGAAGAATTAACCACATTTATCATGTATGTTTTTGTTTGTGTTCGTGTTATAAAAATATATAGGACTTGGATAACATTTAAATATATATTCCTATATCGATACCTATCATGCTTGTTAGACCTTTCTTTAGTTCAATTTTTTTATAGCATGTCTTTTTTAATTTACTTTCTATTGCAAATTGTTCTGTCTTGATGAATAATTGTAGATGTTTGTAATCGAAAGTTGTGGTAGATAGAATTTCTGAACTATTTTTCTTTCAACTAATATTTTATGTACTGAATGCTATACATGTTAAAAGTCAAGTTTGGGGGAAGGAATAAAAGCATAAGTTTCAAAATTAGAATACTTCCCTTTTAGTTTAATATTATTGAAAGTATGTTTTAGACTACATTTACTTTCTTCTGCATTTATTCTATCCAGATTATGCAAGTATTTGAATTTGATAGGATGTTGTAGTAGTCGGTATATTTAGATTTTACTTTTTATTCTTCCACATTTTATGGAATTGATTGCAAAATATTTAAAAATTCAGGTTTAGGGTAGGATAAAAAATCTTTCAAACTTAACTTAATTTGTCTTCACTAACCTATATTTAGTTTGATATCGCTTTTAAATTGACTTGCGGTATGCTATTTTATTTATCTTTAGGTTACTATAACTTTGATTTTACAAATGTTAGAAGAAACTTAGTTGGGATCCTATGTGATGAAACTTTTCTAGATTTAAGATATTTTGTAGGAAACATTAAGAAATTGAATTTTCTATTTATGGTAGAAAAGAGTTGAATATTTAAAAAGTTATGATTCTTAGGTTTATACTTAATGAGAATTGAGCTTTTATTGATACCCTTTTCAAACTAATACTTACACTTTTAAAAGTGAGGGAAAGTTTAGAGTTTTGAATTTTAGAAAGAGGATAGTGAAATTCAAAACTATTAACGACCTATCCTGATATAACAATCCTCACATTAAAAAAAAGAATTGAAAATGATCTTGAAAGAAAAATAAAAGTAACAGAAAAGTAAAAATAAATGAAAAGTGAGGAGAAGCTTGAGGAGAAACCTAATCAAAAACTGGTTTTACTTGAACCTTTTAAATGAAAAGGCTTAGAATCAATCCTAAGCTTATTCTGATTTCCAAAAAATTATTGGTTAAATTGGTATAAATAAGGTGCTTAAATTCTATTTTTAAATTTTCTCTGAATCTGATTATTCTTCCAAAATCAAGTATTTATTTCACGATTTACTTCCATAATATAACTTCATATGCATAATCATTTTTTTTTCCAATCAAAATCAAATTTTTTTTGTAGCACATTTGAGAACAAATAAAATTCAAGTTTTGAAAATTATTTTTCATCCCCCCAAACTTAAATTTTTAATAAGATAAAATATTTTAACATGATATATATATATATATATATATATGCAGGAATGAAAACTAAAAATAACATGCTAACAAAAATTTTCATATCCTAAATATACAAGTGAAAAAATTAAAAACAGGAATAAAA
>JXCR01146921.1:55932-84430 GCA_002079205.1 Phalaenopsis hybrid cultivar | reverse complement strand
ATATATATATATATATATATATATATATGAATGAAAACTAAAATTATCATACTTATAGGAATTTTCATATCTTAAATATAAAAGTATAAAAATAAAAAACAAGAGTAAAAATATATTGGTCAATTTTAACTTAATTTTAACATATATGAGATTCAACAAACTTTTTTGTAGTGGAGGATAACATAAAAGCAAACAAACACAAACTAACATGAAGTCATAACTACAACATAAAGAAAATACATCGTAGTAAATTGAAAATCTAAATATAAAATTATTAAGTGAAATTTAGTAATATTCTAAACCTTCCTAATATCTCTGGAATAAGTTCTTCACAAACCAACAAAATACAATTAAGCAACCATGTTCATACAATTACTACCACAAAAATAAAATGAACTACTCACAATAACACAAATACATTTCTAAACATTACAACAGTATCTAACACAATAAATAACAACACATATAACAACATCAGTCCTAAGAACTACAACAAACATTGACATAAAAGAGTAGCAGTCTAAACAACTACAACACATACAAGTTCATAGAATAAAAATATTTAAATCAATCATCTTCCTCCTCCTTCTCCTCCTCCTCATCATCATCTAAAGAATTCATAGGCTCATAGTGAGGGTATTGTGGATATGAAGGAAATACCACACTTTGGTCACCCCTGATAAGACGTTCCAAAAATGTGTGATATTTTTCTTCATAATAACTATGTCTCTTCACATAGATATCAATATGTCCTACAAAATTTTCTAAATTCAGTACCTTATCAACAGTGTAGTTCATGTTATCTAACATCCTTTGAATTAATTGTGATTGTGCATCAGAACTAGTCGATTGGCTTTGTGATGTTGATGCTCGCGAAGTAGAAGCACCAGACGCAGAAGAACGTGAAGCTCTTGAAAATCCTCCTTTCCAGCCAAATATAGAATGCTCTGAATAAGATTTCACATTGACACTCGTATTAGGTTTTAGTGGCTGCAGAATCTCCTCCCAACTATTAATCTCACACTAGCCTGCTCACATAAGGAAAAGATTAAGGATGTGAATCCCAATCCAGCAGTATTGGCAGCTCCGACAGAACTAGTGTTAGCCTAATAAATTAGGGATCTAATATCAATCAGCTTTGAATGCTCAATAAAGTAGTTCAAAATGGCT
Source organism: Phalaenopsis hybrid cultivar (assembly GCA_002079205.1). Classification (NCBI taxonomy): domain Eukaryota; kingdom Viridiplantae; phylum Streptophyta; class Magnoliopsida; order Asparagales; family Orchidaceae; genus Phalaenopsis; species Phalaenopsis hybrid cultivar. The sequence goes on along the minus strand of JXCR01146921.1, from coordinate 83,260 downwards.
CTCTCTCACTTAAGTTCAGCCAGATGATTTGTAGGGAGTAGATAAGCTGAAATAAAATAGTTCCACGCTTTTGTCGTGACATTAAGCTTTGATGGAGAAAAATTCACTCTCCTATCTTTCGTTATTTTCCACAATCCTCTTCCCACAGTGAATGAACAAATAATCTCATATAAATCTCCCTCAGTAGGATTAAAATTTGAATAAAAACATAATAAACTCAGGGATAATTGGTAAAATAAATTAAATACCTACTGATTTCCCTCTCACCATAACCTGATCTTCCTCTACCTTAAAGAGATTAGCGTAAAACTCCTGAATGAAAAAATGACCGCTACAACAAAAAAATAACAGAAAAGTTCCCACTATCGGCAAATTATCAAATCTTCCAAGCTTTGCCCAGATTCTTAAAACACAACTCAGGAATCAAGCTTCTTAGTTGCATCACTTCTATCTATTAATCCTGAGCTTTTGAACTGATAAATTTACTAGATTCAAAAGTACACTTCACCTTGCTCCTGCTCATTTTTGGTGCCATTTTCTAAAAATCAAATAAAATTCATAATAAATCCTGAACAAAAGTCTAAATCACTTAACTTAACTTCCAAAAGCTTAAACCATCATTTCCATGTATTTTCCATAAAGTTTTCATAAATTTTAACCATGAATAGTGTTTTTTGCATAATTCAACAATGTACTCCAAATATATGGCGAAAATAAAAAATTTATACATAGAAGTGAGCTCTCACCATGAGAAGATGAAATTTAGCAAATTTAACACAATTCCACCAAGAAATCTCCAACTTTGGAGATGCCCTAGATCAAAAATCGCGAACTCAAAATGAAGAAGACGACGTTGGGAGGGAGGGGGAATGGTGATTCCAGTCCAAATTTTCACCTTTAATCCTTTGTGAACCGGTTGAAGGGAACTAGAATTTAAGTGCAACTAGTTTGGCGCTTAGGCGCCTACCTCTTGAGCAACCAGTGCTTAAGTGCTGGGTTTTGGTGCTTAGGCGCTAGTGCAAAAATTTTGATATTTTTTTTATTTTTAAGCTAAATACACATCTTGATTAAGTCATCGACCCCTAAATGGTTTTATAATTCTTAATAACTATTTTCTTCCCCTTCTATTCTCTTATTTCTCAAAATTCACAAATTTTCACAAATTCATTCATTATTAAATAGCACATAATTTTTCACACAAACAAAAAATTTCACAAACAAACACATATTTTAATCAATTTAAAGATTCTTGGATGAGAACTCCTAAATACATCAATTCAAATACAAAACAAATTTAACATCAAAACACCTAAAACAAAGAAACACTAACTAAAAAAAAAAAACAAACTAGAGTCTTGAACTAAATTCCATTCTCCTTCTGGCGGAACATATCCTGGCCTCTCACTTGTTTCTCCTAGGGCATTTAGAATATAGATTTGATAGAATGGATGATGATGAAGAACTCTCAATGAGTCTTCTTCAATCCACTTAGTTGTCAAATACATCATTGTGTCCGCTTTTTATATATGACCTGTATGCCTGAATTTCATTTTGAGTTGCCATTTGATATGCTCCAAATGTGTGTTAGTCTCATTCATTTTTGCTTTGATTGAATCCACATCAGTCTCAATCTTTGCAATATTCTCCTCTATTCCTTGTAAGTAGAGTTTGTTATTAACCCATTGTATAACTTTTACGCACTTTGACTCACGAACCTCTTCTTAATGGCTTCTTCTTTCTTATTCATTTCAATCTTCCAAGAAGAGAACTTTCCAAGATCTCTCACTCTTTTTCTCTTCACTTAGAATTTAGGATGATAATTTGAAGTGGGGTGAAAACTCTCTTCATTCCTATACTATTTATAGGCCTTGGATGAAGCCTAGACCTACTACTCATGTTCATAAACCACCAAAACACGTTTGAAGCCACTAAGCCACATTTAATCCTTCTAGAATATTAATTCTACTCATTTTTTAAAGTATCATGCTTAAGCGCGGAGCGTTGGCACTTAAGCGCCGGTGCTCACTTTAGCACAGGTCTGCTTAATGTCCAAATATGAATTCTAACTCATCTAAGTCATCAATTAATGTCTTACAATCCCACTATATCATTATATATTAAAAAATACTACCACATTTTTTTAATCAAACACAACATCATATAATTTAAAACAAATACACACTGATAACTTTGGGTTGCCTCCCACAAAGTGCTTGGTTTTACATCGGCCCCCGATGTAACTAGGGCTCATTTTGGGGACCCAACAACATAAGGTCATTTAATTTAAGTTGATCACCTAAAAAATAGGGTTTCAGCCTGTGACCATTCACTTGGAATATTTTATCAATTTTAGAATCTTTGATATCCATAACTCCATAATGAGAAAATTTTATCACAACAAATGGGCCCATCCACCTAGACTTAAGTTTTCTTGGAAACAATCTTAATCATGCATTATATAGGAAAAATTATTTCCCTGGCTCAAAATTTTAGTACGAATCCTCCGATCATACCACATCTTCAGCTTTTCCTTAAAAATCTTAACACTCTCATAAGATTCATTCCTTATTACTTCAAGCTCAACATCTTTTAAATTATATTGAATTCCTTAATAGCCTAATATGCTTTATTCTCAAGTTCAACTCGTAAATGACAAGCTTTCCCAAATATTAGCCTATATGGTGACATTCCTATAGGAGTTCTGCGGTCCTATAAGACCACAAAGCATAATCAAGTTTGACTGACTAATCCATTTTTGTTGGATTCACAAATTTTTCTAAATTTTTTTTAATTTCATGATTAGATAATTTAGCAAAACCACTTGTCTGAGGAGGATAAGTAGTAGAAATTAAATGGTTGATATGATAATTCTTTACTAATTTCTCCATTATTGCATTTCTAAAATGACTTCCCCGGTCAGTTATGATTACTTTTGGCATACCAAATCTATAAAATATGTTCGTTCTTAAAAACTTTGCAACACTTTGAGCATCACATTAAGTTAAGCAACAACTTCTATCCATTTGCAATCTACTTCTAAAAATATATATAAATTTCTAAAAGATGGTATAAATTGTCCCATAAAATTTAATCCCCAAACATCAAATATCTCGACTTCTAACATATAATTAAGGGACATATCATTTCTTCTAGAAATATTGCCTATACGTTGACATTAATCACAAGTTTTGATAAAAGCATTAACATCAATAAAGATTATAAGTCAATAAAATCCAGATTGCAATATTTTTTTATGTTTTTTTATCAACACCAAAATTTCCCCCAATATCAAAATCATGACATTTTTGGATAATTTCATAAGTTTCTTCTAAAAGCACACACCTTTGAATAATTATATCCTTTTCTAGATCATGTAAAAATGGGTCTTCCCAAAAATAAGTCTTAGCTTTAGATAAAAATTTTCTCATCTGTTGGTATGTTAAAACATATGGTATATAAGCACTAACAATAAAGTTCACAATATCTGCATACCATGGAACACACCACTAATTAATATTGAACAATTTTTCATTTGGAAAATGTTCATTATTTTCTTTTTCAGAATAGAATGATTTTTCTAATTCAAGTCTGGACAAATGATCAACAATTTGATTATCAGCTCCCTTCTTATCAACTATTTCAAAGTCAAATTCTTGCATAAGAAGAATCCATTTTATCAATCTTGGATTTACATCATTCTTTTTCATTAAATATTTAATAACAGAATGATCTGTATGCACAACACATTTTATTCCAACTACAGATAATCTGAATTTATCAAAAACATATACTATTTCTAATAACTCTTTCTCAGTTGTTGTATAATTAATTTGAGCTTCATTAAGAGTTATACTAGCATAGTAAATTACTTTCAAAATATTATCTTTTTTTATATCCTAAAACAGCTCCAATAACATAATCTCTTCCATCATACACCAATTCAAAAGTTTTTTCCCAATCTGGTGAAATAATATTTGGTGTAGTGACTAATTTTTCTTTGAATAGCTCAAAAGCTCTTAAGCACTCCTTATCAAAATAAAAAAAATTACATCTTTTTCAAGTAAATGATATAGAGGCTTTGAAATTTTTTAGAAGACCTTAATATATCACTTGTAAAATCTAGCATATCCTAAGAAACTCCTAATTTCTCTCACATTTGTTGGTTGAGGTAAATTACCAATCACTTGAATTTTTGCAGGAACTAATTTCATTCAACTTTTTGATATATGACGTCCTAAAACAATTCCTTCTACTACCATAACTTGACATTCTTTCCAATTAAGAACAAATTTTGTCTCTTCACTGCGCTTAAGAACTTTTGATAAATGATCTAAAGAAGATTCAAATGAAGTTCCAAACAATGAAAAATTATCCATAAAATCTTTAATTAATTTTACAATTAAATTACAGAAAATAACTATGATACATATTTCAAAAGTAGCAGGGGCATTACATAAACTAAAGGGAATTTTTCTAAAAGTAAATGTACTGTAAGGTGGTAGACGTTGTTTTCTCTTGATCATCAGAAGCTATTTGTATTTGGTGATAACCAGTAAATCCATCTATAAAACAAAAATATTTGTGCCCAGCAAGTTTATCCAACATTTGATCTAGAAGGGTAGTGGAAAATGATATTTCCTAGTGGTGAGATTTAATTTACTAGAATCAATGCATATTCACCACCCTGTGAATTGTCTTATTGGTATTAACCCATTATTTTCATTAATAGTCATAGTCACTCTAATTTAAAATTTCTTTCTTAACAGTTTCTCTCATAATAGGATTCAATCTCCATTAAGGATCAGCCCTGGGTTTGCAGTTTTCTTTCATAAGATTTCTATCCATACAAATTGAAGGATTGATTCTCTTAATATCAAAAATTATCCATTTAAAGGCTTTATTATAATTCTTCAAAGTTTTCATTAAACTTTCTTCTTCTTCTAAAGTTAAATTTGAGGAAATTATAGCTAGTAATGTTGAGAAATCACCTAAGAAGACATATTTTAAATATTTTGGAAGTAACTTCAATTCATGTTCAGGAGGTTTTTTAATTAATGTACAAAAAAATTTATCCTTTTCTGCCGTGTCTAAAACTTCAAGACTTTCTTGAACATAATTTGAATCTTCCTCATCAAAATTGTCAGATTTCTCTAATTCCTCTTCTCGCTCATGTTCTAGCTCTTCTATTTGAAATTTTTCTTCGTAAGTTGCTTTTAAGTGGCATTAACTCAGATATCTTATTACATCCATCATGTAACATTCATTGTTTATACCTTTTACATGATACTTCATTGATTTTGAAATATTAAAAGTAACCGTTTGATCATTGACACACATAGTTACTTCCCCTTTTTACACATCTATCATCGCTCTTCTAGTGGCTAGGAAAGATCTCCCCAAAATGATAGGTATTTCTTTATCGTCCTCTATATCTAGCACAATGAAATCAGCAGGAAAGATAAATTGATCCACTTTCACTAAAACATCCTCTATAACTCTCTTAGGAAATGTTATTAAACAATCTGCTAATTGCAAAGTTACGGTACTAAGGGAAATTTCTCCCAATCCTGATCTTTTAAATATTGTTGATAGTATAACGTTAATGCTTGCACCTAAATCACTTAAAGCTTTCCCATAAAATCTATCTTCTAATGCACGTGGAATTGTGAAGCTTCCAGGATCTTTAAGCTTTTGATACACTTAAAATATATAGCATTATGTACACATTTTTATAAATATTTTTGAGGATATTGTGCTTTAATGGAAGGTATTTTTGTTTTTAAGTTTTAGGTAAAGTTAAATTGATGAAAAATAGTGAAAGTAGTGAAAAAGGATCAATTTTGGAGTGAAAATGAAGAAAGTGTGCAAATAAACTAATGCACCTAAGAGCCCAGAACTGGCGCTTAAGCACCAAGAGAAAAAAGTTGACCGTGCCTAAGCATTGAGGATCTCATGCTTACACACCAAAGGTAGTTATTTAAAAATTCAATGCATTTGGATTAATTTTTGAATGGGTGTTTGAAGAAACTCTTTGTGAAAACATGGATTATTGGTAATGGGCACGAAGATAAATTCAAATGGCTATTGAAAAGAGGTAAATCTTAGAAGATTCATTGAATGTAGACACATTTTTTTAAGAGACACCAATGCACCTTTTGAAAAATTTTAAAAGAATAACTTAGATTGAATGAAGAGGTCACAAACCTCATCTCTTTGAGACTTCTTTCCACTGCCCCTATCATAGAATAATTAGGATACTTTTAGAGAGAAGAAAGGGGGGAGTTGTAGTTGTGTTAGTAGAGAGTATTGTAAGAGAGAGGGAGAGATTTAAAAGAACTTCAAGAGTTTTGTGGAGGGAAATTTGAGATAAGTTTTTATCTTTGTGACTACATTTGGTTTTAATTTAGACTCTTGTGTGTTTACATGATTTCTACTTTTAAAACTAAGTGTTGTTGGGTTTTCTCCATGAATTCTGAGTATTTTTCTTAATCTTTTTCCTTGAAATGATAATTAATTAAGTGTTGGATGGAAGTTATGTGAAGTATTGATCTTTAATGTTGGAATAAGTTGTGATGATTTAATTCTTGTACTTTATTAACTTCCTGATTTGGCTAATTAAGATGTTAATATTTGTTGTGAGAACATGTAAGACACGAGATGGTTTTTTGTTAGTCAACTAATGGTAAGAGTCTCATGAGATTCTATGGATGATAATGTAATTCATATGTTTGAGTGCAAATAAATAGAAAAATAAACTTTGAAAGATGTAGAGTTAGAATAATTTAGAGTGACATGCTAAAGCTCCCAATTTGGTTTATTGTTTTAGGTCTGATACGAGATGTTAACCCTCATGTGGAGGGAGAGGAGGAAACTTTAGAGTGAGAGCTAGTAACTTCCCTACCTAGCACATCTTCAAGACTATTCAAACTTTAAATTAACCAAAGTTCTTTATACCATCTCTAGTAAGGGTAAAGAAAAATAATGCTTCTCTTAGGCACAACACAATTTAGATAATTCCACAACATAATTAGTATATTTATTACTGATTCATGATAAGGAAAAAAATATTTTATTTACATTGCTTTTTTCTTACAAAAATGTAGTTAAATTTAGTTAGTTGTTTACTTTATTTTAAATTATAAAAATTGCAAAAAAAATCAAACTTTCATTCTTCTTATAGCATCTATAGTTTGAGTAATAATATTTTTCAAAAAAAATTTGCTATCTAATTTCTTCTTAAAAGATTTTAATTCTCTCTATTGGTTTGATATTTTAGGCTTAATCTAAAAGTCTTGTATTACTTGATAATGATACATATACTTGCATAGTATCCTAATATTTAAATATAATAGTTGCACTCTTTTTAAGTTTGGAGTCAAGTTTTTGGCGCCATTGTAAAGGAAGACAAATAAGTAAAGAAAATTGAGAATATAACAACATATACTTCGTAGTACAATCATAAAAGTCGGGATCAAGTTTTTAGTACCGTCGCTTGGGAGAAATAAGAACAATTTAGGAAAATTTTGAAGGAATTTTTTGGAAAGCAAATTTCTATTTTTAGAAGGTTTTATTTAAACTTTTTTATTTAATACAAGAATATCGTAGTGTTATTTTTATATAAGTTCTTGATTGTGTGATTTTATTTTATTTTGTAGTAATTTATGCATAGTTTAAGTTCAAAAGGACTGGTGCCCTATGATTCTGAATTAGAAAGAACTATTAGAAAAATTAAAAAAAAATTAAAAATATAGAAAAGATAAAAAATTTCAAGAAATTGCTAACCAAAGTAATTAAAATGCTGAAATTAATCAAGAATTTAGACCTTTATGAGATTATGCAAACCATAAAGTAGATGAACTTCATTGTGTATTCAAAAAGTTGCTGTAGTAGCTAATTCATTTGAACTTAAATCTGCTATTATTCAAATAATATTAAATAATCAGTTTGGGGGAGCAACAACTAAAGATCCAAATTTACATCTAGCCAATTTTTTAGAATTTTGTGCTACATTTAAATATGATTGTGTTTTAGATGATGTTATTAGACTTAGAATTTGTCCATTCTCACTAAAGAATAAGGCTAAGATATAGTTAAATTCATTAACACTTGGATCTATCAGAACTTGGGGTGATTGAATGTAGAAATTACTTGCTAAATATTTTCTACCATAAAAAATTATGAAGCTTAGAAATGATATTGTATCTTTTTGTCAATTTGAAGGGGAATCTATTTATGAAGTGTGGGATTAGTTTAAAGGTCTACTGAGAAAGTTTCTACACCATGATATACCAGATTAGTTAATAATTCAAACATTTTAAAATTGATTAGTTGGATCTCCTAGATCTATTATCGATGCCATTACTGGTGGTTCACTTATGTGAAAACCATTTCTTGATGCTTATGCCTTAATTGAAGAGATGACTACTAATAATTTCTAATGACCTTATGAGAAGGTAAATCCTAAGAAAGTAGTTAATATTCATGAATCTGATGCTTTTGCAATGTTAGCAAATCAAGTTGCTACAATTTAAAGGAAGTTAGACCAATTTAGAAAGAATTTTTCTCAACAAATTTCAACGATTAAAGAAAATTCATTAGACTAAATGGTGGATTCTTAAACATCATTAGAAACTTAAAATGTCATAAATAATAAGCCAAATAACCCATGTTCAAACTATTATAACTCAGGTTGGAAAAACCATCCTAATTTTAACAGGGATAATAATAATTTGGGTGGTATTCTCATTGGGAAATTGGAACAACCAAGATAATAATAATTATAGGCCTACTTATCCTCTAGGTTTGAATAGTAATCCACAATTTAAGGAGAAAAAGTTGTTTATAGAAGAAGTTATGTTACAGATGGGAAATCATTTACAAAATCAAGGAGCTACAATTAAAAATATTGAGAATCAACTGAGACAAATAACCTATTCATTAAGTAATATATCACATTGAACACTTCCTAGTAAGATAGAGGTAAATCCAAAAGATAATAAAAAAGAGCAAGAAAAAGTAATTCAACTTAGAAGTGGAAGAGAGTTGGAAGGTAGAGTTTAGAAAGAGATTGAAGTAGAGAGAGAATAAATTGAAGAACCTAAAGAGGGTGCTTCAAAAAGCTTAGAGAGACCTTTTTCTCCACTAAAAATTGACTTGGAAAAAACACCACCTCCATTTTCTCAAAGACTTTGTAAAAAAAAGTTAGATAAATAATTTTTTAAAATTTATGGAAATATTTAAAAAGCTTACGATTAATATTCCATTTGCTGAAGCCTTAAAACCAATGCCAAGCTATGTGAAGTTTGTGAATGATATTCCTAACATAAAAAGAAACTTTGAAAATAATGAGATTGTTGCACTTAATGAGGAGTGCAGTGCTATAATTTAGAAAAGCTTCCTAAAAAGCTCAAAAATCCTTAGCTTTACAATTCCATGTGCAATAGGAGACAAATTTTATGGGAAAGCTTTATGTGATTTAGATACAAAAAATTAACCTTATGTTATTATCAAAATTTAAAAAACTGGGATTAAGAGAAATATCCCCAACTACTGTAACTTTGCAGTTAGTAGATCGTTCAATAACATATCCTAAGGGAGTTATAGATGATATTTTCAGTGAAAGTGTATCAATTTATCTTTCCTGTAGATTTCATTATGCTAGTTATGTAGGAAGATAAAGAGGTACCTATCATTTTAGGGAGACCTTTCCTAGCCAGGAAAAGAAATTTGATAGTTGTGTATAAATGGGAATTAACTATGCATGTCAATGATCAAACAATTACTTTTAATATGTCAAAATCTATGAAGTATCTTGCAAAATATAAAGATGACGAATGTTATAGAATGGATGTAGTAAGATATCTGAGTGAATGCCATTTAAAAAAAAACTTATTAAGAGAAATCTAAAATGAAAGAGTTGTAACATGACCAATAAGAGGAATTAGTGAATTCTAATGATTTTTATAAGGAAGACTCAAATTATGTTCGAGAAATTTTTGAAGTTTTGGACCTGATAAAAAAATAAATCTTTTTGACCATCAACTGAAAAAGCTCCTGAACTTGAATTTAAGTTACTTCTTAAATATTTAAAATATGCCTTGTTACATGATTCTTCAATATTACTGGTTATAATTTTCTCAAATTCAACTTTAGAAGAAGAAGAAAGTTTAATGAAAACCTTGAAGATTTATAAGAAAGCCTTTGGTTAGACAATTGTTGATATTAATGGAACCAGTCCTTAAATTTATATGCATATAACTCATATGGAAGAAAAATGCAAACCCAGGGCTGATCCTCAAAGGAGATTGAATCCTGTTATTAAAGAAATTGTTAAGAAAGAAATTTTAAAGTGCTTAGATGCTGGAATTATCTACCCTATCTTAGATGGTGCATGAGTTATTCCAATTCACGTGTTCCTAAAAAAGGAGGAGTGACTGTGACTATGAATGAACTTAATGAGTTAATACCAACAAGGCAAGTCATAGGGTGGCAAATATGCATCTATTATAAAAAATTAAATTTCACCACTAGGAAAGATCATTTTCCACTACCTTTCTAGATCAAATGTTGGATAGACTAGCTGGGCACAAATACTTTTATTTTCTGAATGGATATACTAGTTATCATCAAATATAAATAGCTTCCGAAGATCAAGAGAAAATAACTTTTTTGAAGTACTTATGGTACATTTTTATTTGAAGAATGTCATTTGATTTATGTAATGCCACTGCTACATTTCAAAGATGTATGATGGTTATTTTCTGTGATTTAATTGACAAAGGAATTGATGTTTTTATGGATGATATTTCAGTGTTTGGAACTTCATTTGAATCATGCTTAGAACATTTATCAAGAGTTTTTAAGCACCGTGAAGAAACAAATTTAGTCCTTAATTGGGAAAAATGCCAATTTATGGTAGTAGGAGGAATTATTTTAGGACACCATATATCAGAAAATGATATGGAAATAGATCATACAAAAAATCAAGTGATCGCTAAAAATTAGGAGTTTCTTAGAACTTGTTGGATTTTACAAGCGATATACTAAAGAATTCTCAAAAATTTGCTAAGCTTCTATGCCATTTACTTGAAATAAGTGTAATTTTTAATTTTGATAAGGAGTGCATAAAAGCTTTTGAGATATTAAAAGAAAAACTAGTCACTACACTAATTATTGTTTCATTAGATTGATAAAAAGCTTTTGAATTAATGTGTGATGTAAGTGATTATGCTTTTGGAGCTGTTTTAGAAAAAAAAACATGATAAGATTTTCAAGGTACTTTTCTATGCTAGTAGAACTCTAAATGAAGCTCAAATTAATTATACCACAAATGAGAAAGAGTTATTTACAATAGTGTATGTTTTTAATAAATTTAGATCATATTTAATTGGAACAAAATTTTTTATGCATACAAATCATTTAGCTATTAAATATTTAATGAAAAAGAAGGATGTAATATCAAGACTGATAAGATGGATTCTTCTTATTCAAGAATTTGACTTTGAAGTAATATATATGAAGGGAGCTGATAATCAAATTGCTGATCATTTATCCATGATTGAATTAAAAAAATTTCTCTATTTGGAAAAAGAAATTATTGAACATTTTCCAGATGAGAATTGCTCAATATTAATGAGTGAAGTGTTCCAAGGTATGCCGACATTGTTAACTTTATTGTTAGCAATATTATACCATATGGTCTAACATACCAACAGAAGAAATTTTTTATCTAAACCTAAGACTTATTTTTGGGATGACCAATTTTTATATAAATAAGGAAAGGTTCTAATTATTCAAAGATGTGTGCCTTTATAATAAACTTATGAAATTATCAAAAAATGTCATAATTTTTTTTTTGGGGAAATTTTAGTGTTGATAGAACAACATTCATAATTTTGCAAACTGAATTTTATTGGCCTACAATCTTTAGAGATGTCAATGCTTATATCAAAACTTATGATCAATGTCAACATGTAGATAATATTTTTAGGAGAAATGAAATGCCCCTCAATTATATGTTGGAAGTTGAGATATTCGACGTTTGAGGATTAGATTTCATGGGACCATTTATATCATATTTCATAAATTTATATATATTGTTAGCAGTAAACTATGTATCTAAGTGGATAGAAACTATTGTTTTACCTCGATGTGATGCTTAAAGTGTTGCAAGTTTTTTAAGAAGAAATATATTTAGTAGATTTGGGATGCCGAGGGTGATTAAAATTGGCAAGGGAAGACATTTCAGAAATGCAATAATGGAGAAATTATTAAAGAAATATCATATCAACCATCAAATTTCTTCTGGTTACCATCCTCAGAAATGTGGTTTGGCTCAATTATATAATCATGAAATTAAAATAATTTTGGAAAAATATGTGAATCCAACAAAGATGTATTGGTCAGTCAAGCTTGATTATGCTTTGCGGGCTTATAAAACTGCATATAAAACTCCTATAAGTATGTCCCCATATAGGTTAATATTTAGGAAAGCTTGTCATTCACAAGTTAAAATCGAGCAAAGAGCATATTGGGCTATTAATGAATTCAATTATAATTTAAAGAATGTTGGTGAAAAAAAGATTATTACAACTAATTGAGCTTGAAGAGAAGGAATGAATCTTATAAGAGTGCTAATATTTTTAAGGAAAAGATAAATTTTTGGCATGATCGAATGATTCTTACTAAAAATTTTGAGCTAGGGCAACAAGTTTTGATAGATAATGCAAGATTAAGATTATTTCCACAAAAAAATAAGTCTAGGTGGATGGGCCCCTTCGTTGTGATAAAAGTTTATCCCCATAGAGATGTGAATATCAAAGATCCTAAAACTGAGAAAATATTCAAAGTGAATAGACACAGACTAAAACCCTATTATTTATGGGATCAATATAAATTAAATGATCTTTTGTTGCTGGGTTAACTAGAATAAGCACTGGTTACGTCGGGCTAACGACGTTAAACTAAGAGCTTTGTGGGAGGCAACCCATAGTTTTAGTGTGTTTCTGTTTTAAATGTTATGTTGTTGTGTTTGATTAAGAAAATTTGGTAGTATTTTTTAACGTATAATGATTTAGTGATGATTTTAAGACCTTAACTGATGACCTAGACATGTTAGAATGTATATTTGGACGTTAAGAAAACCTGTGCTAAATTAAGCACCGGTTCCTAAGCACGGTAGTTAACAAAATGTGCATAATTAAGTTTATAGATTGATTAAAAGTGGTTTAGTGGGTTTAAATGTGGTTTAGTGATTTGTGAATTTGTGTAGAGGGTCTATACTTCATTCAAGGCCTATAAATAACATGGAATGAAGAGAATTTGCACCCCACTTCAAATTTTCACCCTAAAGTCTATGTGAAAAGAGAACTTACAAAAATGTCTTCTTAAGAGATTGAAATGAAGAGGAAAGAAGAAGCCATGAAGAAAAAGTTTGTTAGTCAAAGTGTGCAAGAGTTATATAACGAATTCCTAAATGTTAGTATAGGTATAGAGGAGAAGATCACAGAGATTGTGGCCGATGTGGCTTCAATTGAATAAAAAGTGAATTATAATAACACACATTTGGAGTATATCAGATGACGAAATGCAATTTAGCCATACAAGTTTTATAGAGGAAGTAGACAAAGAGATGTACCTGAAAAATAATTGGATTGAAGAAGACTCATTTAGATTTCTTCACCACCATCAATTCTATCAGATCTATATTGCAAATGCCTCAAGATAAAAAAATGAAAGGCCGAAATATGTTTAACTAGAAGGAGAGCGTAATTAAGTGCTAGAGTCTAGTTGTTTGTTTATTGTTAGTGTTTATTTGTTTTAGGTGTCTTGATGTTAGCTTTAAGGTTGTTCTAGGTGTTTTTATGTTAAGTTTGTTTAATTTTTAAAATATATGTTTAAGAGTTATCTCTTTCAAGATTCTTTGGGTTGAGAAATTATGTGTCAAAGGTGTTTGTATTTGTTTGTGAAATTAATGAAATTATTTGTTTGTGTGCAAAATTTTGTGTTAATTGGTGTTGAATTGATTTTGTAAAAATTGGTGAATTTTGAGAAAGAGGAGAATTAAAGGGGAAGAAAATAGTTATTAAGATTTATAAGAGCATATAGGTGTGGTTGAATTTTGATAAACTAGAAGTACTCACTTAAAATCAAAAATATCAAAATTTGTGCATGGGTGCCTAAGCTCCAAAACTCCGTGCTTAAGCACTAGTTACCCGAGGGTAGGTGCCTAAGCACCAAATCAGTCGTACTTAAGAGCTAGTTCACCTAAACTGGTTCACAAATGATTAAAGGTGAAACTTGAGCCAAAAAAATCCATTTCTGGATCGACTATCACCTTCTTCCTTGCGAATTCACAATTTTGGGGCCTAGGGCTTCTCAAATGTGGAGATTTTATTGATGGAATAAATCCAAAATTTGCTAGATTTCATATTCTCAAAGTGAGAGCTTCACTTCTATGTAAATAATTTTTATTTTCACCATATATTTTAAGTACATTGAGGATTTATCTAAAATCACTTTTCATGGTAAAAATTTAAGAAAAAACTATAGAAACTACATGAAAATGATAGTTTAAGCTTTTGGAAGTTAAGTTTAGTGATTTATACTTGAGTTTAGGATTTATTGTGAATTTTATGTGATTTTTAGAAATGGCACTAAAAATGAAGAGGAGCAAGGGGAAGTTTAATTTTTATTCCCGTAAATTTATTAGTTTGAAAGCTCAGGATCGATAAACAGAAGTAATGCAATCAAGAAAGTTGATTCCTGAGCAGTGTTTCAAAAATCTAAGCAAAGCAGTTGAAGATTTAATAGTTTGTCGATAGTGGTAATAAATTTTTTTCTTCTGCTATAGCGGTAATTTTTGTGGTTCGTGAGTTCTATGCTAGTCTCCCTGAGGTAGAGGAAGGTCAAGTTATAGTCAGAGGAGAATTAGTAGCTTTTTCCTCTGAGGAAATAAATTATTTTTACCAACTATCTCCAAGTTTGTTGTGCTTTTATTCAAATTATAATCCTATTGAGGAGGAGTTAGATGAGATTATATCTTCATTAACTACGGGAGGAGGATTATGGAAAATAAAAAATGAAAGGAGAGTAAATTTCAGTGCATCAAAGCTTGATGCCACGACAAAAGTGTTGCACTATTTTATGTCAGCTCATCTATTATTTACAAATCACCTTAGTGAAGTTACAAGAGAAAGAGCCACTCTAAACTATTTTATTCAGCAGTTTAAGCTGATCGATTTTAGATCCTTAATCTATCAGACGATTACTAGTTCTGCGATAGTTGCAACTACTGTAGGTTTGGGATTCATATCCTCAATGATTTCTTTATGTGAGTAAGCTAGTGTTAGATTTGATAGTTGGGAGGAGATTTTGCAGCCACTAAAGCCTATCATGAGTGTTAATGTGAAATTTTATAAAGAACATGCTATATTTAGCTGGAAAGGAGAATTTTCAAGAAGTTCTGGTGCTTCTACACCTCGTGCTTCTACTTCACAAGCATCTACGCCACATGGTCAGTCTACTAGTTCTGGTTCACTGACACAATTAATGCAAAGGATGTTAGATAATATCAACTATACTGCGGATAAGGTAATTAATTTGGTGAACTATGTAGAACATATTGATAGTTACATGAAGAGACATAGTGACTATGAATAAAAATATCACTCCTCTTTGGAAAGCCTTATGAGGGGTGACCAAAGTGTGGTATTTCCTTCATATCCAGAATACCGTTCACATGAGCCTTCAAATTTTTTGGGATAGTGATGATGAAGATGACGATGACAAGGAGAAAGATTGATTTAAATAGTTAATTTTTAAATTGTGAACTTTATGTGTTGAGATTGTAGGAACTGCTACTCTGTTATGTGTTGTAATTGTTTAGACTATTGCTATTTTTTGTGTTGTTATTTGTTGTGTTAGATCCTGTTGTGATGCATTTCTGTTTTGTTAGTAGTTATATATATTTTTTTTGTGATAGTAATTGTGTTAACAGTGTTGTTTAGTACATTTTGTTGGTTTATGTAGAACTTAATCCAAAAATATTAGGAATGGTTAAAATATTACTTTCACTTAAGAACTTCATGTTTAAATTTTCAATTTACTACCATGTATTTTTTTATATTGCAGTTATGAATTTATGTTAGTGAGCGTTTATTTGCTTTTATGTTATCTTCCACTGCATAGAAGTCTAATGAATTTCATATATGTTAAAATTAAATTAAAATTTGATCACTTAATTTTTACTCCTATTTTAAATTATTGTACTTGTATATTTAGGGTAAGGAAATTCATNGATTGGGAGACCCCTTGCTTGGAAATAAGTTTATCTTTCTTAGAAGTATCAACAGGAATGTTGTTAATCCTGTGAATGGTAAAGTTATCCAGAATGTTGTTTAAAGCAGTAAGGTTCCACTGATTATCATTCCAGCAATCTGAAATTTTGGTAGAAGTTGGATAGGGAACATTAATCTTGTCAGCAAGCTTCCCTTCCCCCATCCAGTTATCAAGCCAAAAATTAAGATTCCCCTCTCCAAGATTATATATATATATATATAAGAGCATCTCGTGACTCCCTATGTGTTGATATAAAAAGTTGTTGCAAAATGAGAGAGGGAAGGCAGATCCCCATCTAAAAGCAAAAAGAAATACAAGATACATCCTAGGGGTTCCCTAATCAACAATACAACTCCACAAAAAACCGTAAAATAATAAAAAGGTATAAAATACCCAAAAACTACATTAGTTCAAAGGAAGTAAAGCAGACATTTGAAATACATCCAAAGAAAAGAGTTGCACACAACATCATCAAAAAAAGTAATCAAGAACGTCTTAAGCCAGAGTGCAGCAAAAGAAATTGCGCCGAGAGCGTCCTTTAAGTCAAAGTGCTGCTCCTTGTAAATAAGAACCATCGAATGAAATGAGTCCCAGACCAATATACTAAAAGGCTTCAAAGGCCTGAACACAGTAGCAAGCGTAAAATAGTTCTGGAATTTTAGAAATAACTTCCTATTCCATAAATCTTAAGGTCTACTAAAGTTCAAATATAAATATAAATATAAATTTACTGTGAAACAACAAATATGTTGGAGCACCCAAACATATCCAAGTAAAAGAGGTACCCAAAGCCAGCTAAATACCAAAAAGAATCCAATGCAAAGAATTAGTATAAATGATTGAAAAATTATAGCTTGAAACAAAAATATTGGTCCTACGGTAGATTTAAGGCAGCATAGTAGTGATTCAAAAAAATCACCTGCTTTCAAAAAGCAAGGATCAAACCGAAAGTAGCATAGAAGCGAAACCTGTTTAGGAAGTGGAGTGAGAAATCAATATAGTAGATAGGAAAACACCACAAAAGGATATCAAGAGGCCCAATGACCCCAAGAAAAATTAACTTCTGATACAAGGTAATCTAATAAGTCACCATTCAAGAGAAATTGTAATTGAGGTGGGGGCAAAACCCCCACCAAAATTCTACTTAACCCCTGTTTAGCAAGCCAATCGGCAGGGGAATTACATTCCCTGTAAATAATATGCATATGTATTACTAAGTGATGCTTTTGAACAAAATCCAGAATAATGTTAAGCAAACAGAGAATATTCCAAGTGATTGGAGAGGCCTTGTTGAACATTTTAACAATAGTAATTGAATTCGATTCAATATATATCATATTGAAACGAAAGATTACCGCAATCTGTAAAGCATACCAAATGGAGAAGCATTCAGCTTCTAAAGGTGTGGAGGCACAAACATGAGAGACAAAAAAAATTGAGGCAGCTGCCCCTATTATCACGATATATACCACACGTCCCGACGTCATTAACAGTCCGGCTCCCATCTACATTCAGCTTCACCCAACCAACGAAGGGGGGTTGCCACCTTAGCAAAGAGGCCCTCCTACCCCTCGGGGGATAAGTAGAGAGACTTTGAGAAAATAAGCAAAAATATAGGAGATGGTATTAGCAGGTGTAGGGGGGAGTGCTTCATATTTATTAGCATTTTTAGCAGCCCAAAGGAACCACAAAATAACTAGAGGAAAAGGTTCCAACTTACCGACATAAATAGGTGCACCCTTCAAAGTAACCAGATATTTATCCAACTCAGAAAAATCATTCAGTCTAGTGCAAGTAATACTAAAATATTGGCCAACCTCATGCCAAACAATACGAGCATAATGGTAATCAAAGAAAATGTGTGAAGCTGATTTGGCCTCACATTTGCAAATGTAGCACCTCGAAGCCATACACAAGCCTTTCAATTTAAGAATATCATCCAACGACAAAAGAAAAAAAAATAACACCATAAGAAAAAAGATATAGATGGGGATAAAACATCATTCCAAAGAGTTTTAGTCTAGCGACGATGAGTAAAAACATGCATATTTTGATACAAAAGTTTAGTGATGGAAGTATGTCAGGTGAATTTCCACATAGGGGTATCCATAATAGAGAAAGTGGTATTTTTGTAACATACCCAGTGTTATCCCCAACCAAAGCCCTATGTTTAGGCACATCCCAAGCACCGTCGCACCAACAATCAGAAACAAGGACATTGTTATCAAAAGTAAAATTAGGCAGAGTAGAATAGTCCTCCAATCCACAATGATCAAAGCAAAAGGATAAATTCCCATTACCAATATCCCAAAATATAATTTTTTGTGCGTCAGGTCGAACTTTAATCAAAGCTTTCCAAAGTTTAGTGTCTCCCGTTTTCCATTCAACTATAGTGGGGTGAACGTAAGTGCAATATTTTTGATGAAGAAATTGAGCCCATAACGACATACCCATACAAAATTTAAACCAAAGTTTACACATATTGATCTTAGTAATATGATTAAGATTCTTAAACCCTAAACCTCCAGCAAAGAGATGTTTACAAGCCTTATCCCAAGTAGACCAAATTTTTCAATGATTATTTCCAGACTATTAAAATTTATTAAAGAGCCTCTCCAGAGTAATTTGAGTACATTTTTTCAAATGTAAGACTTGAAGAGCATATAAAGGAATGGTGTGAAGAACACTCTTAAGTAAAGTAAGCCTACATCCATTATAAAGAAAAGTTTTCCTCCTATCATTTATCTTTGCTTTAATTTTTTCCACTACATCATCCATTTGAGATTGCCTTTTCCTACCTCGCAAAATGTTGACACCCAGATATTTAAGAAGAAGGGAGGCCTCTGACAAGGAGTATGATTGACAACCCATGTGGTAATGGTAGTGCTGACATGCTTATTGAAGTACAGATGACATTTAGATGTGTTAAAGGTTAAATCCGATGTGAGCTGGAAGTGCCTTAACTTTCTCATCAAATGTTTGAAAGAGTTTTTGCTAGCATTGGAGAAAATAATAGCATCATCAGCATAAGCTAGATGACTGACCATAAGCTTAGATTTGTGAGAATATTCGGTGTAAGGGTGAAGTATATGCATTTGGTTCATAAGATGAGAGAGCTAATCAAAATTGAGAATAAATATCATTGGAGAAAGAGGATTGCCTTGTTTGATACCCCTTAAGGAGGAAAAGAAACCATAAGATTTTCCATTCACAAGAACGCTGTAGTAATTTTGAGCTAGTTAGGTTTGAATAATACAACAAAATTGAGTAGAAAAACCTCGAGCATGAAGAATGCTTAAAATAAAATCTCAATTGATAGTGTCAAATGCTTTCTTAATGTCAAGCTTAATAACAACATTGCCACCCCTACACTTCTTGTCTAAGTCTTCAACAATTTCTTGTGTAAGGAGAATATTGTCGGATATTTATCTACCATGAATAAAAGCATATTATTGAGTAGAGATGGTGTTTGACAAATGAGGTTTTAATCAAGCCACAATAATCTTACATATAACTTTAGAGAGGACAGAGGTAAGGGAGATAGGCCGGAATCCCAACAAAGTTCATCGTTGAGTTTAGGGATAAGAACATTTAGAGAGGAAGTGAAATATTTACCTGGGTTGTCACCCAAGAAAAAACTTTGAATGTCACTTATCACTTCCTTCTTAATAATGTCCCAACAATTAATATAGAGGTTGAAGTAAAGCCATCAGACACCGGAGCCTTATTAGGGTTAATTCCTTTAAGTGCAGCAAGGATCTCTTCTTCAGTAGGGACGTCGGTAAGAACAAGAGAAGAGACATAATATTTTTCCTCTTTGAAAAGGTCCACATTAACAGGTAAGACTAAAGTTGGTTCTTGGAAAAGATTAGTGAAATGTTGAACCGCACTGTTACCAATCACTTCCGGATCAGTAAGAGTTTCACCCTTAGAAGATTTGATCTTGAGGATGGTGTTTAAGTTATGTTTTTGCTTTATGGATGCTTGAGAAAAATTGGTATTCCTATCTCCACAAGCAAAATAGACTACATATATATATATGATGCTAAAATGTTTTATCTTATTATAAAAAAAATTAAGTATGGGGGGATGAAAAATAATTTCCAAAACTCAAATTTTATTTGTTCTCAAATGTTCTACAAATAAATTTTATTTTGATTGGAAAGAAATGATTATGTATATGAAGTTATATTAGGGAAGTCAAATTTTGAATATAGAAATAAGTAAGAAAATTTAGTTAAAACCTATAGTAACGAAGAAAAAACTTAAAGTTAAAATTTTTTTGTGTAGAAAGATAAATATTGTGTAACTATCTTTAGTAGGAGAAGTTATATTTTTGAAAAATATTGAAGAATTATACTTTTATTTTCAATTCTTAACTTTCTTTTATTAAAGATAATTTTCAAAACTATCATTATATATTAAACCTTTGCTTTGGGAAAGGAAGAGTGGAATTCAAAACCATTAAAGACATATCCAGATATAAAAATCCTCACCTCATAAAGAAGAAGAAAAATAAAAATAAAAAGAAAAAAAAGTAAATTTGTAATAGGGAGAGGAAGCTTGAAGATTAGTGTCTAATAAAAAATTGATTTCACATCTGATCTTTTTAAAGTATAATACTAGAGAAACTCTTAAGCTTACAGATATAATATATTAAGTATAATTATTTTTAATAATTTTTTTAAGTGTATGTTGACCTCACTTTTGTTTGAGGTTTAGTTTTTCCTCTTTAGTAGCCTAAGGTGTAGCCATAATACTTTTATGTTGACTATTCTTAGAAAACTAGAAAAAGAACCCTCACCATTAGAATTTCTACCCTCTTCTCTACTCAACTTGAAGCTCTACTTATTGGTCCTAACCTCTGGCACTTAGTATATAGGGTCATTATGGGGGAGCTCAAGGAGAGTTCCCATAGGACTATTTGACCTTAGGGTTAACCCTGGGTTCTGGTGTGGGGCTAAGGCACTCACTTTCACTCACTACACTCACTCTCACTCACAATCCCTCACAACCCTAAACCCAGTATTTGTTGACTTTGAACCCTTAACCTTTTGGGAGACTCATGTAGATGGTCCCCTAAACCCACTAGCCCTAGGCTAGGGTTTAACTAAGATTAGTACATAGAGGACCCGAATGGGGATTCCATTTATCCATGGCTCATATAGGGTGGTTGGCACCCCAATTCTACCAAAAATAACCAACTTGGCCTTTTGCCCCAAAATCTCCCAAATTACCTATATACCCTTGGAGCCCTAAATTTGCCCAAAATTTCCAAATCCACCCAAAATACTCAAATTTGTCCAAAAATCATTTCAAAACTTTTCAAAATACCCAAGTTACCCAAAACTATCCAAAAATTTCAAATATACCAAAATATCCCCAATAAGCTCAAAATTACAAAAATACCCTTGGCACCCCAAACATTCCCAAAACCTCCAAAATCACTCCAAATGTCTCCAAAACAAAATACCCTTCAATTGAACCCAATTTGGCAAATTTGACCATTTTGACCAAAACCCCCAAATTGACTTTAAAGGCCCAATTTCCCCAAATTCAGCTTAAATGTCCATCAATTTGGCCAAAATTTCCCCAAATTTGAATCATAAACTCTTCGTAATAGTCCTACACACCAAAATTGACCTTAAATTAGCTTTGGTGAAGCCTCAATATCATTCAATTTTAACCCAAGTCCAAAAATTCCCAAATTTGCCCCAAATTGGGCATACATCCAAATTCCACCAAATTAATTGCCCTAATCCCAAAATTGACACCCAATTTATGTTGAAAACTCTTCATGATGTTCCTATAGACCATTCTCAACAATCAATTTGGACTTAGTCCAACCTTAGCCCAACCTAGACCCAAGTTAGCCGAACATGCCCAAATTGAACAAAATTCCAAAATCCTTCAAATTGAACTCCCAATTGGACTAAAAATCATTTCAATCCTTCACCAAAAAATATTCATTACAATTATCGACACAATGTTATCAATCAATTGGACTCAAAGTCATGGCTAACCTAACCCAAACCCAACTTTTGGCCATTTAGACCCACATTGAACCTATACACCAAAATTGACCTAGGCATGTCAAATTGACCAAGGCAAGACTTCTACAGCCAATTTTTTGACCCTAGTGACCAAGCTAGACTCACTTAACCAACGGTAGATGAGCCATGGACCAAAGGTCCCCTAAACCAAGAGATTTATTTCCTAATTGCTTAAGCCAAAGAGATCTTTGCCAAAACCCATCACCAGCCCAAATTAATGGTTGTGACAGATTCTTTTGGCTCATCTGACCTCGTAGCCACCATTGCTAGCCCTACCGGCTGACCAAGTCACCGGAGTACCTGAAAACGGAGGGCCACCATCCTCAAATCAAATTTAATCTCAACTCTAGGGGACAACTCACCTTGATTAAGCTGTAGAGCCTCTTAGCCTACCACCTTAGAAGACTTTTGCACCCAAGTCCAAGCTCTAACCTCCACTCTATGGCCATGGCTATAAAATGGCCCCTTCGCAGCCAAAAGAAGTGTGCTGAAATTTTCTCAAGGAGACCCTTCCAAATTGCTCCCATAGCCTCTTTGAGAACTCCTCAGTGCAACCCAACGGCCTCCTTGCCCTCATTTCCCTTTTTAGAGCTCAATTTTTGAGCTCGAATCCTTGCGGGAGACAAAACATTCTCCACCACGCTTCAACAGTGCACAAAATCTCCATTAAAATCACTCACACCTTCACCACAGTGAAAGGAGAAGAAGCCCCATCAAAGCCCCCTCACATAGAGCCTCCACACTAGAATTTGATCAACACCCAAAATGAGCTTGATCGAATTTGGGTCTAGACCATTCAACACGGCCAGAGGCCCAATCCCTAGCCTCCTTGGACCTCCACAAATGTGCCAAGCACCTGGAAGCTCCCCTTCTGAGAGCAAAGTTATTGAACTTCCCTCTTCCCGAGTCTATTTTGATTATTCATGTGATTAGGGTTAGTTTAATGGCATGTTTACCTTATGGATATGTTCGTCTCACTTAGACGAGTCTATAGGATCAAACTGGAGATCATTTGGTTGAGAAATGAGGGAGATCTTAAGGTTTTATGGTTAAGGGTCACGAGTTTTGGCTATTGGGGATGATGACAGGGAGTTGTTGGATGATGCGTGTATCAAACAGATGGGTGAGATGAAGCCAAACAATGCTTCGATACATAAAGTGTGGGCCGAGTCAGCAGCTACATGGATGGAGGCGTCCAACCATAGCGTGCAATGCAGAGCTTCGGAGAGGTCGTAGTTTGGAGAAGTGCCACGAGTTTGAATATAAAAATAGGGATTTTTTTATTTATTTACATGCCCATAACTTTGAAAAATCATATCTTTGCACAACAAAATTATAAAAATAGAAAAAAATAGCTTAGTTCTCAGAGAATAGAGGAGAATAATGTGAAAATAGTTTAAAGTTTATTTTATGCATATTTTTTTTAATTAATTAAATACTGTTCTAAGTATTTTGAATCTCCATGCATTCAAGTATGTCACCATGGCTTGATATTTTGGCATGTTGTTGCCTTTGTCATGAGGTATATTCCCTGATTTTTCCAAAGTCAGTGGAGACCCTTAGACAGAGATCCATATTTTTTAAGTTTTTGTCCTTTATTTGCATAAATTAATCATGGTAATTAGCATGTTGCTTTGAAAAAAATCCAAGAAACTTTTGGTAGTTTCACTGTGACCAGAGAACACTGGGAAAAATTTTTCATGAGCCAAGTCATTAAGAACACACCTAACTTTAATAAAACCCTAAGATACTAAGAGAATTAATTTGGGAAAAATAAATAACTAAATGACTTGATTTTGATTCTCCACTGTAGTTTAAAGTTCAGAAGACTCCTCATAAAAAAATCAAAACATTTGGAGCTCATTTGGCAACCTAATTTGATTTTCTAATTTAAATAGCATTTTTGACACTAAAATGATTTTTAATAATCAAAATATAACTTAGAAAATTATAAAATTAGTTTTTGGAGTTCTCTATGATTAGAAAGATTTTATAAAAATAAAATTGTAATTAAAATAAAACTTTTATTTTTTTAAGCTTGTTTTGAATTTTAAATAATAAAAAAATAATAAAAGTCATAAAATTAATAAAATTCATGGAAATGTTCTAAATTGTTTCCTAAGCACTTAGAAGCAATTAAAATATTTTCCCTAACTTTTTAAGTAAAAACATTGAATTTTAAAACCTTAAAAATAACTTTCAAAGGTTAAAATGGATTTTCCTTAATTTATCACTAAAATAATTCTAATAATTCAAAAAAATCATAAAAATGTGAAATTTTCTGTCCTGGATTTTTTAACCTTAGAGAGGTTTAATAAAAATAGAAAAAATTAATTTTCAATATTTGAAATATTTATACATTATTAATACTCCAAAACTTAAAATAATTCTAATAATTCAAATAAAACTAAAAAAATCATGAAATTTGGTCCAAGAGGTTCTCTCGTCTAGGTCTACCTCCAATAAAAAATTCAAGTGATTAGGCTTTTCCTTGGTCAAGTTATTGAATTTTATTTAAGAAATCTTATTTTTGCATTTAAATAGTCATGTAAATTAAATTAAATTTTGAAAAATAATATTTTCACCTTAATTGATTTATGTTTGAGGTAGGATAAAATCCCAAAGTCATTTAGGCTTAATTCAAGAGGGTAAGATGGGCAAAATTTGATCTCAATTAACATGTTTAAATGATTGAAATATCAGGGATTAATTGGTGGAAACCAATTTCACTTTTCCTAATTAAGGGACAAATTTGCAATTTCCTAAATAATTAAAATTTGAAGATCTATTAAATTAAATGATCTTAGACTTAGGAGTCTGATTTTGGATGTTAATAACTCACTAATTTAATATCTCTATCTGGGGTTCAAATGACATTCAAACCTTTTGATGATGAATCACTATCACTTAAAATTAAATTTCTTTCAAAAATTACTAATATGTCCACCAGGGTCCTAAGGGCTTAGTAGTTACTAGGCTAAATCAAATTTGGTTAAATGAGGATTAGAAAAGAGAATGTAACCAGAAATTGAACACCTTTAAAACACTACAAGCCCTAGTTAAAGCTGAAATTGGCGAAGTGTCTTAATAGCATTAACTTGCCCCTTTTAAGGGCTTTCACCCACATAATTATCAAATTAAATGACAAATGATAATCACCCTACTCTTAGGGATAATTAAAATATCAATATTCATTGAACACTAGAGGTATTTACAAAATGAATTATTAAGCAACATAATATGTTTAAATGAGGTTGAGATTTTTCATCAGGTGGTGAGAGGGAAGCATGGACCCGCTTCTTTCTCCCGACCTTTTGAATACCTCAGAGGTCTCCTAAACTTAGTATGTTTTTCTTAATGAAATCATCCTCAATTGAATTAATAGCAGCTCACCAAGATATGATTTAAGATTTGGTAGATCACAAGAACCTTATTTCCCCGCTTTACATAAAATGCTTTTAACATATAAATGCTCTCACATGCATTTTGAGTTTTAGTTGAAGATGACGGGAAGACCATCCAGGTACGCTTTTATTTTACCTGCATTTCTGGTTTCCCATACGTTACTTTATGCTACGTTAGTGTACTTACTCATCTGCATTTATGAACAAAAAAAAAACACAAACGTGCAAGTTAAACAATGATGTCACCCTTTATGAAAACTAAAACTGCTAGGATAGCCGCAAAACCAAAACCAAAACTAAAATCAAACAAGATAAAATTCACTGCCATAACATTTAAAATATAAAATAACTCAAAATTTAATCACAAACATCACAAAAAAATAATTGAAACTAAATTAAGACGTCTCTATCGGATGACCAGGAATCTCTCGAAGGAGGTAACCTACGGTTGCTAATGAGGCTTCCCACGGTCTAAGTGAAAGTATGGAACTCATTAAGTGGAGTTTAGTAAATTTATTTGGACTAAGTGAATCCAATAGATAATAGTGGTACCGGAATGTGAGAACCAGAGGATCCTAATCGGTTTTGCTCTAATCAACTTTAATATGCCTCGTAACATTTAAAGAACTATAACCATAGGGACATATGATTTTACATCATAACTTGACACACTAGAAAACCTAAACTCGTCACGGCAAGGAGCTTAGTGCTAGCATGGTGGGCAACACGCCATCTTCAACAGCAAAACACGTCTACATCAGCTAAACCAATTACCTTCCTTAGAATTAAACAACCAAGCCATAGGACTTCAGGGTAGTTTGTTTATGCAACATAAACCCTCACCTTATCTTTAGGCCTTTCTATAGCTCTGCTGTACAATATAAGCCCTAAGTGATCTTAGGATTCCGAGCTTGTCATTTATCACGACCTAAATACTCACATTTTCCAGGATATTTGTGTGATTGTTTCACACAAATGTAATCTCTAACAAATAAGATTGGCAAGATGAAACTCCTAAATAATTTCTTCTCAAAATTGAAGCCGAACAATAGGATAGACTGGGAAGTCACCGAGGTTCTCCTCCAGATCTATGACATCCCCTAGTTCTTCTTCCTTTAGATTCTACAACAAAATGTTCCAAATTTGAGCCATTCCCCCTTCACACCTCTTTGTCCGATCTCATTGAAAGTCGTATCCTTTTGAGCTCCTTGAAAATAATATTCCCTACTTTTTATCGAGATTTTTCTTAGGTGACTTTGGTTATATAGGAAGCTTGTCCGAACCCAACTTAATATAAATACTATTTAATTCTTCATGTTAAATAGAGGAACTTGTTGGCAAATAAAATGGTTTTAAATACCAAACAGATGTCATATATTTCTTAGTTTATTTGATTGAGCCTCATCCTCAAGTTGTGTGTTTATCCTTCAGGATAGATACTGGGTTTGAGGTATAGCACTCTTTCATTTAAACTGTGAAAAGTATGAGGTCAGTCTGATTTCATATTTTTCTAAAACTTATATATATATATAT
>JXCR01146921.1:20300-55762 GCA_002079205.1 Phalaenopsis hybrid cultivar | reverse complement strand
ATATATATATATATATATATATGTAAATTAAAATGTCCACCCCAAGCAAGCAACGAGATTTCGATTTTGACAGCTGACAGCTTCCAACGAGCAACTCCTCCAACAAAAAAATTGTGCTGACAACTTCTCGCGACTCCGCACGGGAGAAACTTTTCTCTCCATTTAAATTAGGAAACATTATCTTCATACATCAGTAATGTGTTCATGTACCTCATGGACCAAATTACCCTTCTTCAGTTGACATGCTCCACCCATTTCTTTCTTGGGTAATTACGGTCAACTCCTTCAAACTTCAGGACAGTTTATTCAATCAACTTTGAACTGAGAGGTTCAGAAGGCCATTAAAAACTTTTTTAATCTTCATGTGGGGTCAGAGCCTCAATAGTTGTGTTCGTGGACTAGTTTCACCTGAGCATTCTGCATTTATAATTTGGTCACACACTGGGTCCTAAACACTTCACGTCTCCTTTTCGAGTTTGATTTGCTAATTTGCAAATTAAATTGATATCTGTCTTGCTGCGTGCGCTTTAAAATTTCCTTATATTAATTAACATTTTCTACTTTTAAACTACTTTTGCTAAAATTTTAAAATCCCCACAAACTAAATAAAGAATTTACCCGGTCTACAGATCAGCTTCTATTAATTTTTAGTGCTTACACTAAGATTATGAAGTTTTGGCCAAATAGCTAACCCCAGAGCTTTCTGTTTTGAAGCTGCTGCAATGGCGTGCCCCATGCTAACTTTTTCTTGCGACCTGTCGATGAGCTGCAACGCTTGCAATGTTGTTCCCACCATCAAGTTTGGAGCCATATTTGAAGATCTCAAGGTCCTCCTCAAGAAAGTTCCATTTGTCGTGATGAAAGTCACCGCTCCAGAAGTCTAGGAGCAGTCTGCTCAAATCAACTTGAACTGCCTTCAGGACTTTCCTTCATATAAGATAGTCAAGACCACTACCATCACGACACCTACCAAGCCTATTGTTCCCGTTGTTGCTAAGGGAAAAGAAGTTATGATCTTTGAAGGCTCTACTGATGGGTTGGCCATCCCACCATCAGTGTTTGAAATTGAATCAAGTTTGAGAACTGCCCCGTTAACTCGAACCCGAAGGAGAAATAACAAAAGGATGGTTCAGAGGGCTACTAAATCCCATATACCAAAAGAGGTACCTGTTGTTGATGAAGATCCTCACCATAACGAGTCAGGATTACCAAAGATTTATCCACTTCTATGAGGAAGTATATTCCACCTCTTAATGGATATCAATGGGTACGAAAGTATCCAGATGATCACCACTACTTTACTGTCACTTCATGAACATAGTGTGGAGAGGAAGAAACCTGCTCCGATCACTTGAGTTAGTACAATTTTTCAGAGGATAGCTGACAAGGAAGGTTGTTCAGTTAGTGAATTACTTAAACGAGTGGAACATGCAATATACCCTCGCATGAAGAAAGAAATCTTAAAGGATGTCAGATCTGCCAGACGCTCTAAGAAGTCAACTGAAAATTTACCTGCTCGCATTCCTGTCTGGTTTCATATGGGGAACAAAGTTGATACCACTATTGTCACCACCGATTCTACCTTTACTAGGACCGCAAGTGGTCGACCAGTTAAGTCAAGTATGGGTCCAAGAATTCTACCGATCACCCATCATAAGGATGTTCCAAAATTCCCAAGGGAAAAGATGAAAAAGTTATCCAATACCGTATCTAGTCTGCAACGTGGGGAGCAAAGTTCTCTTCAACATACTGATGTTCCTATCGAGACACTCCATCTCAAGACATCACCGTCAAAGAAAAGGGTATGGATACCCAAAGTTGCCATACCGATACAGTCCAGTATGCACGCAAGGTGAGATCATGGAATGAAGTCAGGGTCCAAAATATTTGATATCGTTGCAGCAATTGCCAGTGAGATGGAAGAACAAGTGGAGGAGGTCTAACCAGTTCCTCCAAATTTTAAGACAATCCAAGAATCAATAATCGAGGAAAAAGTCGAAAAGCTCAGGGTCAAGATTTTTGAGTTATCTCGGGAACATGGAGTTTCCATGGACGATGATGAAGATTTTGACTTCAATGATTACCTCGAAGAAGATTTCATGGATGTTCATGTCAATAAAACCATAGCTGCAACATCTGAATGCGAGGCTCAACCTCTCGTCAAGGAGAACGCCGTAGATAAGCAACGTAGGGCTATCCTCCTAAGGGATGAGCAAGTCAGCAAATTGGAGAAAAGGATAGAAGAGATGGCGGCAGCCATGACCGCCATGAACACAACTCAAAGACAATCTCAAGTACCACAATTAGCCTCTCCAGAGGTCAACCAACCAGAGATTATACATATCACAGATGAAAGAAGGGAATTCGCTTCAACAAATAAAGATGAGCAACCAAAAAAGGATTCTCCATTAAGCGCCATACCAGGGAAGGAATTTAAGCAAATGGTCAAGCAAGTTCGAGAGGCCTTAACCAAATCTCAGGGTGGTGCATTGGTTTTAAAAGGTAGACCTTACCTGGAAGAATTCGATGTTATACCCTTCCTTAAAGCTTTTGTGTCGCCAAACATTAAGATATTTGATGGGACTGGAAATCTCAGACAACACATATCACATTTTCGAGCCAGTTGTAGCAACACAAGAGATAATGAAGCCTTACTCTTCCAAAAATTTGTCAGCAGCCTGTCCGGGATTGCTTTCGATTGGTATGCTGATTTGCCAAACGGATCAGTTAAAACAGTTGCCAATCTGGAACAATTATTTGTGAAAATATTTTCCAAAGGGCAACATCATGTGTTTATTGGAGATATGATGATCGAAAAGCAAAAGCCCAACGAGACATTAGTGGATTACATCTTGAGGTGGAAAAACCTTAGCATGAAATGTGAACCTCTGCTATAGGAACAACACGCGATTGAGATCTTACTCAAAAGCATCCACGGGCCAGTAGCTTTCATGCTTAAGGGACTCACCATTAAATCCTTCGAGAAGCTAGTCAGTAAAGCCAGCAATCTCCAAGAAGAAATTAATCATATGGATTCTCATGAGAAACCCAAGGCAACCAAAATATTTGAAAATAAGTCTGGAACAGTGGCAACTGTCGATAAAGGAAAATAACCAATGAAGATACATGCAAAAATCCTCGGCAATCGTCATCACATCACACTCAACAACAAACACAATAGTATGGCCAGTGTAGCCAACAACTGTCTCAAATAGGATCATACTAACCAGAGAGTAAGAAAATGATCATTGCAGAACATAGGAAAGTAATATATTCCTTCAAAGATAAAGCCGTACCCAAAATGTTTAGAAGTCTGATGAAACATGAGTTCAGAATACCAGATCCAAAAAAACCCAAAGAGGTCGACAGGAAAGATCAACCAATTTATTGCTCGTATCACAGATTACTAGGGCACACTATAGAAGATTGTTTTGTCTTGAAGGACTCGCTCGAGAGAAACCTTAAATAAGGGAATATAACGATCCTGAAAAAATATTTAAAAGAACCTGAAAAAGGTTCCATAAATATGATTTTGGCTGAGCCAATCTCTTTGATTGACCCGTGTACTGGAAAAGAAGGTTGGAGTACAGTTTGGAAAAAGTCATCCAAGAGAATATTGAACCAGATCCAGGATGCTTCAAAATAAGCCTCCGTTCAGGGACTTCAGCCTGCCAAGCTCGAGATGAAGATTTCACCAAAAAATCTGTCATCATCAAAGACAAAGAAGATGAAGAACACCACCACGAGGACTGATAGCATGTGGGGTAGGATAGGGGTTGCCTCTGCTAGCTTAGTTGACTAAGATTTGGTGAAGAAAATCTTTAAACCCCTGACTTTATATCATTATCTTTTTACCCCTCCAGGGTCTTACGAATATAATGATTATGATTTCAGCTACTTTTTAACTATTTCTGGTGATAACTTAATCGATTATGACCAATCTAACTTTGATCTTGATTCTCGAAACAATCCTCAAATCATACTTGAGTCCGATGAACTCGCTAATAAGACCAAAGGAGTCATCAACAATACTGCTTACGACAGTGCTAGGAGTGAGAAACCAATCCTCGAGCGCCACGGTGCATCGCTTGCCATCAAATTAGATCTTTCTGATAAAGAAGAAGCACCGAAAGATTCGACAATTATATCATAGGAAGAAGAAATTACAGAAGTGAACTTAGGGAGTGGGAGAGTATTTCTCTCGAGAACAGCTCCGGTAGATAAAGGAAAACAAATAGTCACTCGAGAAGAGCTACCTCCACCTCCGTCAGTGGAAGAAAAACATAATCAAGAGAAAATTAGAGGATCATACAAAGTGGATTACAACATGCTAGCTCATCTTAGGAAGTTTTCGGCCAGATTAGGCATCTACAATGTTCTGATCCTATCAAAGGAGATGAGAGAGTCTCTGGGTACAGCTTTACTTGACCCAGGGATTTGTTTAGCCCAATTAGCCAACACATCCTCAGATGAAGTTTGCTCATTGAAATAACAGTCTGAGGTAACCTTTAGAGATGAAGATTTGATGCTCGGTACTGCTGACTACAATCATCCACTCTACATCTTCGTTAACATTGGTAGATTTATGTTGTCCAGAGTTTTAGTAGATTCTGGAGCATTACTCAACTTGATGAGTCTACGGACATTGACCTATTTGGACATTGAAGCCCAAGAGCTTACTGCCGATAAAATGTTGTTAAGAGGATTCAAGCAAAAGGGAGCGAGAGCCTTTGAATCCATTACATTTCTTATAAAGGTTAGAGAACTCGTAACAACCACTAAATTTTATATCATCGATGCCGAGATCTACTTTCAATGCTCTATTAGTTCGATCATGGATTCACGAACTCAATGTGGTTCTAACGTCTCTATATCAGTGCATCAAGTACTAAAAAGAAGGACAAGAGCATTTCATCAACGGAAATCTACAATCGTTTTCAGTTCATGAAGTTGGTGTTCATGAAGATGCCGCCTACTATGAGCCTCCAAAGAAAACTAACTTTTCCAGTGAAATTGTGACAAACAAAAGTGAAGATTCAGAAGAATCACAAAGAGGAAGCTATTCAACTACACTTCAGCGATCTTCCACCACACTTTTATAACAAATTGGTGGGGGTTCTTTTAGTTCCTGCAGCCAAGGTCGAGGTTGGGGACGTGGATGAGGAAGAACCAATTTAATTGTTGAACGGACTAGGCCGACCATCATTATTGGTAATGAAGACAGCTCTGAAGACTAAAAAATGTTGACAAAACAGAAGAAACCTTAGAATGAGATATCCCTAGAA
Organism: Phalaenopsis hybrid cultivar; assembly: GCA_002079205.1. Lineage (NCBI taxonomy): Eukaryota > Viridiplantae > Streptophyta > Magnoliopsida > Asparagales > Orchidaceae > Phalaenopsis > Phalaenopsis hybrid cultivar. Next base: position 50,477 of record JXCR01146921.1, on the reverse strand, counting down.
GAGGTAGAGAAAAGCAAATATAAGACAATTTATGATCGGATAAACCACTATGTGAACACCATGACCCTTACTCCGATTCTCGCTCAAAAGGTCGAGAGTTTAGAGGTCAACGAAGTCCGTAACACTGGCTCAAAGCTGATGAAGTTTTATCGTGCTTCTACCTCTACTAATCTTGAAAACCATGAAAATTTTGATGATGATCCTAATGAATTAATGGAATTGTCTTATGGTTACTTTTCACCTTGTGTACAAAAATTAATTCAACATGGACATTTACCAAAAGATGAATTACAACTTTTTGAAAAATTATGGGATATTAAAATTTGAACTCGCAACTCAAAAGAGGGTATAGGACTTGGTACACTCGGACCAGTCGATGATTCATGTTTTTGCATGGTTGTTACTAGTGAATCAGGAGAGGATTGCCTCGATATGGAGGATGAATCTACTGATCAGTTGATAGAAGATGCTCAGCCAGAATTTGATGAGGAAATTAAATCAACTATTGATGAATTGTAGGAAATTAACCTCGGGATTGAAGAACGGCCCCGACCTACATTTATAAGTTCTCTACTCAACGATGAAGAATCTTTAGAATTGATCAAACCGTTAACATAGTTTAATGATTACTTCCCATGGAGGTATGATTAAATGCCAAGACTGTTAGCAGAGGTTGTAGTTTATAAACTCGGGGTGGAAAAATATATGACCCCAGTAAAACATGCTCCTAAAAGCATGTTCTTTGAAATAGAACAGCAGGTCATAGCCGAAGTGAAGAATTTAATATACACTAACTTTGTAAAAGAAGAGCAATACCCCACATGGTTAGCTAACATTGTGCCAGTTAAGAAGAAAAAAGGGCAAATCCATATTTATGTCGACTTCAGAGATTTAAACAAAGCATGTCCAAAAGACGAATTCCCGTTACCGATACCAAGAATGATGGTGGACATTGCTTTGAAACATGAGATATTCTCCTTCATGAATGGATCATCGGGGTACAACCAAATCAAGATGGCTCCCGAGGATGAAAGACTTACAGCCTTCAGAACACCTATCAGAATTATCTGCTACACAGTGATGCCATTCGGGTTGAAGAACACTGGAGCGACATATCAAAGTGCAATGATGAAAGTTTTTTATTATCTCATTCATATTTAAGTGGAATTCTACGTGGATGATTCGATCTTCAAGAGCAAGGAAAAAATAGACCATTTGTACAATTTAAGGAACGTGTTCAAATGGTTATGATGATATGACCTTAAAATGAATCCCTTAAAGTGCGTCTTTGGCATTACCTCTGCGAAGTTTCTAGGATTAGTTGTCCGTCATTGAGGAATCAAGATTGACCCAGATAAGATTAAAGCTATCTTGGAAATGCCTCCACCTAAATCCTTAGAGCAACAACGTTCCTTCCAAGGAAAGCTGGCATATCTGATAGGCTTTATTTATAATCTCTCAGGTAGGTGTCAGCCCTTCTCGGCATTAATTAAAGAGGACACCAAATTCATTTGGGAAGAGAAATGTCAGTGGGCCTTTGAGGACTTTAAGAAATATTTAATGGCACCTCTTGTTTTGGCAGCCCTTATCCTAGAAAACCTTTGATACTTTATACTGCGGCCTTAGACGACTCTCTTGGAGCCCTCTTAGCCCAAGTCAATGACGAGGATAAAGAAAATGTACTCTACTACTTGAGTCACGCCTAGTACCTACGGAGATAAGGTATCCACATATTGAGAAGCATTGTCTAGCTTTAATTTTCGCCACCCAAAAGATTAGGCATTACATGCTTTCTCATAAGATTACCCTAATCTCGAAATTTAATCCATTGCAATATTTGATGATCCAACCAACACTCTTCGGATGTCTAATAAGATGGTCGATTATTTTATTATAATTTGATATAATTTTTGTTCCCCTCCAGGCTATCAAGGGATAAACTTTAGAAGACTTCCTCGCTGCACACGTACTTCCAGCTGGTTCCCTCTTAATGATGAGTTACCAGACAAAAAAGTACTATAAATGGAATTCTCCAGTGCACAACGCTGGAAGATGTACTTTGACGGAGCTTTATCAGCAAGAAAAGACAAAGGATCAGACACAGTTATACCAGGCAAAAAAGGAATTTGTTTGATCTTTATCATGCCAGATACGTGTATGCTGAGGTTTTTTAACCACCTGGCAGAGCCATGTACCAACAACGAAGCAGAATATGAAGCGCTAATTACCAGGTTGGAGTTGTCAATCTCAATGGATAAAACAAATATTGCCATCTATGTCGACTCTCAGGTCGTCATACAGCAAGTCACTGGAGAATACAAGATTTTAAAGCCAAGACTAGCAGAATACTATCGGTACACCATGAAGCTGCTGGAACAGATCCCCAATGTGACTTTCTATTGGATTCCTAGAGGGAGATAATGCCCATGCAGACACTATAACAAAACTTGCTAAGGAGCTGGTATGTGCCCGAAAGGATTACATTGATATCAAAGTACAAGGAAGACAAGTTCTGTCTCAAGTCAACCTCGGCAATCTACAAAAGCTTGGAAAAGAAAAAGAAATGAAGATTGCGGTTGCATACATCAACGAATATTGGCATAAGACATTGATAGAATATGTGAAAACTAGAAAGTTGCTAGAGGATAAGTCTAAAACATATCATATTACAAAAAAGGCTATGTCTTACGCTATAGTGGGTGACGTCCTCTACAGAAGATTATTCGATCAGATGTGGCTACAATATTTAAGAAAAATAGAAGCACAAAATATTGTTAAAGAAGTACATGTCAGATTGTGTGGTGCTCTCAAATCAAGGACTAAGATGAAAATGAAGATAAAGAGACTCAGATATTATTAACCAGCAATGTTATCTAACTGCATGGATACAACCAGAAGATGTCACCAGTGCCAAGTGCATGGGGTGGTCGTGCACCAACCTCCGAATGTGCTACACCCAACAGTCGCCTCGTGGCCGTTTGAGTGTTGGGGCACATACATAATAGGTTTGATAGACCCTTCGTCTTCTAGAGGACACAAATTCATACTCGCCGCTACAGATTACTTCTCCAAATGGATAGAGGCAGTACCTTTATGAGAGGTTACGGAACAACAAGTCCTTCAATTCTCTGAAAGCCAAATTGTCTACAGTTTTGGAGTACCACGAAGAATAATTTTTGATAATGGGACAACCTTTAAAAGTACCAAAATCAACAATTTTGTCAAACGACACGGGATAGATTGGATATATTCTACAATTTACCAACCCAGGGCAAATGGCTTGGCTAAGGCCTTCTACAAGACGGTACAAATTTTAAAGAAAGCACTGGATGAAATCAAAAGAGATTGGCACAACAAATTATTAGAAGCCTTGTGAGCCTACCGGTTGACGTTCAGGACTCCCACTCAATGCACACCATACATGCTCATGTATGGGTCTGAGGCAGTACTACCGTTAGAAGTTCAGACGCCGTCTCTCAGAGTCGCTGTCGCCAACCAGCTTATAATTGAAGAAAGTGAATAACTCAGACTTGAAGAACTAGAGATTTTTAATGGAAAACAATTAGAAGCATAACAACATTTAAAGTTTTACCAAGCAAAGATAGTACAAGCTCATGACAAATTGGTCCACCCAAGGACATTCAAATTTGGTGACCTTGTCCTCATGCTCAAAAATCCCATACTTGCACGCCGCAGAATAGGTGGAAAATTTGAGCCAACTTTGCAGGGACCATTTATCATAGAAAAGGTCTACGCAGGAGGAGCCTACCAGCTAGTATATTTCCATGGTGAAAGAACCATGCTGCCAATCAACGGACGATACCTAATGACATACTACGCAACATGATATTGCTTGACATCGTTTGATTTGAAATTTTGAAATTTTGATTTTTCTGGGGTTATCTACTTGGCCAAACGTCTGTGACTGGGTCCAAAAATTTTGTAATAAAATTAGCCTCAATATAATGAAAATTTTTGAAATTACACATTTCAATTTACTTATTTCTACCTTTAAATTTGATATTCTACTAAATTGAAGAAAATACATACATAAACAAATAATTTTCTCACCAACATAAACCAAAATTTTCCTTAGTAATCACTTTGTTTTGTTCTTGTTCACGCTAAGTTTCAGCTCACTGATATTTTTCCTGTCGTCTGCAGAAAAATTTCATGCCAGAGGCTGATCTTTGCTTTTAAAGATGGCTGGAACCTCACACTCAGCGAGGAAAGGGCGCAACAGAGCTGCACCATAGACTTTGACTTGGACTTTAGTCAAGTCGACATGGACTATGAGGGTCCTCTAATTGATATGGTTATCTGTCAGGAAAAAGAAGGGCTACCAACGCTGTTAAGGTTCGACACCAGAAACAGTTCCTCATTGAAGGGAAAAAAATGTGATAGTACAACAAGATCCAATGGAGGGGACTAGTTGCCTATCGTCTATGATAGTTAAGCCAACCGAGGGCCTAGTCATTTCCAATAATAAAATACTGTCAGATGCACCACTATGGAGAACTCAACACAAGAATGCTAACCACCGAAAGCATAGGTCTTTCTTACGCGAAGAGAGAAGATGTCAGAAGGAGGTGGAAAATTTGCTCACCCTTATTACTGTGGGGAACATATATCATTCAGGCATGAGAGAGACCTCTTCTAGCCTACCTACTATAGACGATGAGTATGGATTTGTTACAAAGTCGAAGATACCAATAGTTTCAGATGTTCTTCGTATGAGTTGACCGACATGCAACGCCGAGATGCCTGCACGTACATCAGCTACAAGAGCATTTGTGGGGTGTCCGGACTGCAATGTCCTCCACCTTGAGCGCTACAGTACTTTAGAAGAGTACGTATCCTTTGATGATGGATTTCAAACCACAGATTACCCGATGAATGCAGAATCAAATGTCTTATTAGGTATAAAGCCATATATCTTGTCGGACGCAGAGTCATACATTCAACTGTAGGCAGAGGCAATAACAGTCTGGATTCCCGTCGATGTGGAAATAATGGAACATCCTCGACAGCTGCCAATCATCAGTACGACAGAATACTACAAAATGAGTAAAGTAAACAAAAAAGATTTTAAATTCTATGAAGAAGTTCAAGGAAGGTTCATTAATATACTAGAAGGCTTGTAGTTATATACCATGGTCTTCTCTGAAAGTGATGAAAGAAGTATTCTTGACTACATCTTTGATCTGAGAGACAGATGTCAAGCCGGCCTCCTGATGGAAAGAACCTATTCTGAGCCACAAAAATGGATGTGTGGAAAGGGCAAAATCACAATATGGTGTGACTGTTGTTACAACTTCACTAACGATAAACAAGGAAATTATCGACAATATTTTTGGGTTGTGGAGTTGCCCGTAAGAAGCTGTCGGTCACTGGAATTGAAATCCCGTCACCCGCTTCAAAAGGACATTTTAAATTACATAGATATTTAAGTTTATAAAAATATGAAATCAAACTTACCCCATATTTTCGTAGTTTAAATGAAAGAGTGCTATATCTCAAGCCCTGTATCTATCCCAAAGGATAAACATAAGAGTTGAGGATGAGGCTCGATCAAATAAACTTAGAAATATATGACATCCGTTTGGTCTGCGAAACTGTTCTATTTGCCAAAAATTTCCCCTATTTAATATGAATAATTAAATTGGCTTTATATTAAGTAGGGTACAAACAAGCTTCCTATAAGGAGAAGCCCCTATAGTTAATTACATCTTAGATAACCGAAGTCACCTTAGAAAACTCTAGATAAAAATAAAAAAATATTATCTTCAATGAGGTCAAAGAATAAAAATTTTCAATGATAGCAGACAAAGAGGTGTGAAATGAGATTGGCTCAAATTTATAGCATTTCATTTTTGGAATCCAAAGGAGGAAGAATTAGGAGATGTCAAGGATCCAGAGGAGAACCTTGGTGACTTCTCGGTCTATCCTACTATTTAGCTTCAGTTTTGAGGAGAAATATTTTGGAGTTTCATCTTACCAATTTTACTTAATTAGGGCTTACATTTGTGTGAAATGATCGCATAAATAACGTGGAAGATGTGATCATTCAGGTCATGACAGAAGATAACCTCAGAATCCTAAGATGAGTTAGGGCTTAGATTGTACAGTAGAGTTGTACAAAGACCTAAAGATAATGTGAGGATTTATGTTGCATAAGCAAACAATCTCAAAATTCTATGGGTTTTTGTTTAATTCTGCTGGGAAAGATAGGTTTTGCTGTTGAAGATGGCCACGCTGCCCACCATGCTAGATCCTAGCTCCTTATCGTAACGAGTTTAAGTTTTCTAGGGTGTCAAGTTATGATGTCAAATCAGGTGGCTCTATGGTTGTAGTTTTTTAAATTTTATGAGACATGTTAAAGTTGATTAAAGCGACACCAGTTAGGATTTTATGGTTCTCTCTTTCTGGCACCACTATTTTATATTAGATTCTCTTAGCCCAAATGAATTTACTAAACCCAATTTAGTGAGTTATGTACTTTCATTTTAACCATGGGAAGCCTCGTTAGGAACCGTAGGTTACCTCCTCTGAGGGATTCATGATCATCTGATAGAGACGTCTTAATTTAGTTATAGTTGTGGTTTTTGTGATGTTTGTGATTAAATTTTGAGTTATTTTATATTTTTAATGTTGTGGAGGATATTTTATCTTGGTTGATTTTAATTTTGGTTTTGGGTTTTAGTTTTGTAGTTATCCTAGCAATTTTAGTTTTCATGCAGGGTGACATTGTTGTTTAGCATGCAAGTTTTATAAGCATAAAAAGTAGAGTATGAAAGTACAGGAAAGATGACACTATAAACAATAAAAGGCGTACATGGTGAGTCTTCTCGTTAGACCACTTAAAACTCAAAATGCATGTGAGAGCATTTTATTTAAAGCGGAGAGGTAAGGTTTTAGTGATCTACCCAACCCTAAGTTATATCTTGGTGGGTTCCTATTAATTTGATTAAGGATGATTTTTGTTAAGCAAAACATATTATGTTCAGTAGACCTCCGAGGTATCCAACAGATATGGAGAAAGAAGCAAGTCCATGCTTCCCTCTCATTGCCTGGTGAAGAGTCTCGAGCTCTTTTTAAACATATTTGTTGCTTAATAACCCATCCTGTAAATACATTTAATGCTCAATGAACATTGATGTTTCAATTATCCCTACGAGTAGGGTAATTATCACTTATAATTTAATTTGAGGATTACGTGGGTAAAGACCCTTAAAGGGGCAAGTTAATGTTGTCAAGACATTTAGCCAACTTTTTAATTTGGGCTTGTAGTGTTTTTAAGAAAGAGCTATCAGATGAGCTCCAAATATTTTTAATTTTCTATGGGGAGTTATCTGAACTTCAAATTACAGTGGAGATTAAAACCTAAGTCATTTAGATGTTTGTGTTCCCTAAAATTAAGTTTCTTTGCATTTTAGGGTATGTGCAAATTAGGTGCATTCTTAATGACTTAGATCATGAAATATTTTTCAAAGGTTTTTTTGGCCATGATAAACATTCCAAAATTATCTTGGAATTTTCTAAGAAACATGCTAATTATTATGATTAATTTATGCAAATAATAGCATAAACTTGAAAAATATGGATCTTTGTCTAGAGATCTCCTCTGACTTTGGAAAAAGTAGAAAATGTTCCCTAAGATAGAGGCAACAACATGCCAAAATTTTAAGCCATGGTGAAATGTCTACATGCTTGGAGAATCAAAAGACTCAAGATAGTATTTAATTAATTCAAAAAAATCTGCATCACATAAACTTTAAATTATTTCCCCATTGTTCTCCTCTATTCACTGAGCAAGAGTGTACTTTTATTTTATTTTTGTGATTTTTCTACACCAAGGTGTGGATTTTTGAAGTTAGGAATCATTTTCTGATTTATGTAATTCCCTATTTATCTACTTAAATGCGTGGCGCCACCTCATCCTAGGCATCTCTGAAGCTCCACGCGTCATCTTTTGGTTCAGCGCTGCCATCCAACTCGACATGCATGCGTCCCGCGGTTCACGTACCGAGAGTTCATCCAGCGAGATCTCGTTCGTTGATGAGATAAAAGCGCGAACGAACGGCTTCCCATCATCATCCCCAAATAGGCTAACCCGTGACCGTTAACAAAAAAACCCTAAGATCTCACTTGTTTCTCCACCAAATGACCTCGGGTTTGATCGTATGGACTTGTCTAAGTGTGACAAACATTTTTATACGGTAAACATGCCATTAAACTAAACCTAATAAAATGAAGAATCAAAATAGGATCGCAATGAGGGAAAGTTCAATACCTTTGCTCTGAGAAGGGAAGCTTCAATTAGAGGTGCTCGGTACATTCGTGGAGGTCCAAAGAGGCTAAGGATTGAGCTTTTGGTCGTGGTGAAAGGTCTAGACTCAAATTCAATCAAGGCTGTATTTGGGTGTTGGTTTTGAGCTATATTAGAGGCTCTGTATGAGGAGGATTTGATAGGGCTTTGTCTTACTTCAGTGTGGTAATGGGGTGGGTGAGTTTAATTTAGATTTGGTGCAATGTACAGGCGTGGTGGAGAATGTCCTATCTCCGGCCAGAGGAACTAGGGCAATGGAGTGGTTGGATTGCACTGTGGAGGTCTCAAGGAAGCTCAAGGAGTTATTTTAGAGGCTATCCTTAAAAAAATTTTTAGCACACATTCGTGGCCATGGAGGTTGAGCTTTTATAAAAATGGCTTATGGTGGCTCTGTGAGCCGATTCAGGTGTGTAAAATGATGCTTATGTGGAGGGCAAAGAAGCTCTAAATTTAAAGTAAGATGAGGTGGCATCTAGGTTTGAATTGGGTTTGGATTTTTTGATGGTGGCTAACGATTTTGGCTCCTCTGGTGACTAGGCTAGCCGACAAGGCTAGGGAAGGTGGCCAGGAGGTCAGGTGAGCCAGGGGAATCTGTCACAACAATTTATTTGGGCAGGTGTTTAGTTTTAGCAAAAATCCCTTAAGCTTAAGCAATTTTGGAAACAAATCTCTTAATTTGGGGATCCTTTGGTCGATGGCTCATTTGGGTTGTTCCATGGGGTTTAGCCTAGTCAATAAGGTCCAAAATTTGGCTATGGTGGCTTTGCCTTGACCAATTTGACATGGCTAGGTCAATTTTGGTGCATGGGTCCAATATGGGTCCAAATGACCAAAGCTTAGGTTTGAGTTAGGCTAGCCATGACTTTGAGACAAATTTATTGATGAAAATTGTGTAGATAATTGTAATAAACATTTTTTGTGAAGGATTGAAGTAATTTTGAGTTCAATTGGAAGCTCAATTTGATGGATTTTGAGATTTTGGTCAATTTGGGCATGTTGGACTAGACTTGGGCTTAGGTTGCGATAGGATTAGAATTTGGCTCAATTGAATGGTTCAAATGGTCAAGGGATATGTTATTAAGATTTTTCATCAAGTAATGGAGTGGAAATTTTGGGGCTAAGGCAATCAATTTGGTGGAATTTTGAGACATGGCCAATTTAGGGCAAAATTAGGGATTTTTTTAGTTGGGATGTAACTAAATAAAATTGAGGCTTCATCAAGGCCAATTAAAGGTCAAGTTTGATTTTTATGTGTGTTATGAAGAGTTTAGGATTTGAATTGAGACTAATGGAGTAGGCCATGGGGTTCGATTTGGTAGAACCAAGTCATAGGGCCAAAATTTGGGGTTTGACTTAGATCAGAATTGAGCTCAAATCATGGATCAGTTGAGCATGGATTTGGTTTAAATTGGTCATTTGGAAGGTCAATTTGAGTTTAGAATTGAAATCGAGGGAAATTGGGACCAAATTGATGGACATTTGAAGTGCATTTAGGGAAATTGGGCCTTTAAAGATAATTTAGGGGTTTTGGTCAAAATGGTCAACTTGGTCAAATTGTGTCATGTGATAGTTATGAAAAATGAAATTGAGAATATTTGGAATGTTTTGGGAATTTTTGGGAGTTTTTGGCTAAGGAGGGGCATTTTGGTAATTTGGCAATTTTTTAGTGATTTTGGGTAATTTGGTTGTTTTCAAATGGTTTGAAATATTTTTTGAACAAATTTGGGTATTTTGGGTAAACTTGAAAATTTTGGCCAAATTTAGGGTTTGGATGGTACTTGGGTAATTTGGGGGAGTTTAGGGGCAAAAAGGTCAAGTTGAGTATTTTTAGTAAAATTGGGATGCCAACCACCATAAATGAGCTATGGACTAATGGAAACCCCATTTGGGTCCTCTACGTACTGGTCTTAGCTAAACCTTAGCCTAGGGCCAGTGGGTTTAGGGAACCATCTACAGGAGTTTCCCAAAGGATTAAGTGAGAAAAGTCAATAAATTTTGGGTTTGTATTTGTGAGAGATTGTGAGTGAGGTGAGTACCTTAGCTCTAGACCAACACCCAGAGTCAACCCTAAGTTCAAGCAGTCCTGTAGGAACTCTCCTTGGGCTCCCCCATAATGACCCCACCTACTAAGTGCTAGAGGTTACGACCACTATGTGGAACTTCAAGTTGAGTAAAGAGGAGTTTGGAATTTCTAATGGTGAGGGTTCTTTTTATAGTTTTCCAGGAATAGTCAATAGGAAAGTTTTATGGCTAGACCCTTGGCTACTAAAGAGGAAGAACTAGACCTCAACCAAAAGTGGTCAACAAATGGACCCCTAATAGGTGTGGTATGTTGGATAAGCACATCGTGCGTATTGGGGTTGACCGATGAGATCAACAAAACCAACACAGACTCCTAAGTAAACAAACTTAGAAGGAGGTGTAGAATTATGTGTGTTATTTTTTTCCACTGGAGAATTAGTAGATGAATATTTGATCGAAGTCAAGAAGTAGAAACTCTCGCTAGGGATTGGGAGTTGGTTTTGAGTTATCAAATTTTAGGTCTTTATATGGGATGGGAATCAGTATGTAAGTGTTGACCCCAAGGTGGGAATTGAAGTTTAGGTATTAATTTTAGATGAGGGTTTAAAGTTAGGGGCCGACCTCAAAAGGAAAGGAAAGGAATCTGAAGTTAAGGATTGATTCCAAAATGAGAATTGAAAGTTAATGATCAATCTCAAGAGAGAGAGTGGGAAGTTAAGGACCAACCTCAAAGGGAAAGGAATCAGAAGTTAAGGGATGATTCAAAAATTAGAATTCAATGTTAAAAGTCAGTTTCAAGAGAGAGAGTCGAAAGTAAAGGACCGTCCTCAAAAGGAAAGGAATCAGAAGTTAAGGACTGATTCTAAAATACGAATTTAAAGTTAATGATCAATCTTAAAAGAGAGTTGGAAGTTAAGGACCGACCTCGAAAAAAGTGAATCAGAAGTTAGAGACTGATTCTAAAATGAGAATTTAAAGTTAAGGATCGATCTCGTAAGATAGTCAGCAGTAACCGACCTCAAAAAGAGTGAATCAGAAGTTAAGGACTGATTCTAAAATGAGAATTGAGAGTTAATTATTGATCTCAAAAGAGAGTCAAAAGTTAAGGACCGACCTAAAAAAGAAGTGAATCAAAAGTTAAGTACTGATTCTAAAATGAGAATTGAAAGTTAAGGATCAATATTGAAAGAGAGTCAGAAGTTAAGGACCAACCTCGAAAAGAGTGAATCAGAAATTAAGGACTGATTCTAAAATGAGAATTAAAACTTAAGGATCAGTCCCAAAGGTGAGTTGGAAGTTAAGGACCGACCTCGAAAAGAGTGAACCGGAAGTTAATGACTGATTCTAAAATGAGAGTTGAAATTTAAGGATCAATCTCAAGAGAGAGTTGGAAGTTAAGGACCGAACTTGAAATGAAAGAAATCAGAAGTTAAGGACTGATTCAAAAATGAGAATTAAAAGTTAAGGATCAATCTCTAGAGAGAGTCGGAAGCTAAGGATCGGCCCAAAAGGAAAGGAGTCAAAAGTTAAGGACTTATTCCAAAATGAGAATTGAAATTTACAAAAAGTTTGTAGTGTTGAACCCATAGATATGTGTCATGTGAAAAGGTTGATATTGTTGAGGAAGATATGTGGAATTTTGTGAGGTTTTGTGCGTAGAACGTGAAATTCCGCGAGGATGTGAAGATAACTAGTGTTGACAAAGATAGTTGTGTTGCGTGAGCAAAGAATAGGAGACCTCAAAATTGAGAGAATTAACTCAACAGATTTATTTTCTTTTCTAATTGTTTTTATAATGTTTAATTTTCAATATATGTTTTCAAAAATTTTGTTGGTTGATTATTCAAAAGAGAGTTGTTTTGTCGTTTGCTTGTTTCTTATTTTTATTTAATTTTATTATTGTCAACTTTTTTGTTGTTTTGTTCTTTGTTCGTTGTAATCTCGAACGAACATATGGTCCATGGCATTTATCCATCACACATAAAGGCAATTGACAAAAAGAGAAATTTCTGAAAGAAACTTCATTAATCTATTCCAATAAATGTTACATATTGAATGTAGGCCAAAGCCTAAGAAAATACAATATGCTAACTACATCAAAGTACATCCACAAATGTTCCATGCCAAGTATATATCATAAGCTGAGCATGTCTAATACATATCATATATGTTGTAATGTAGTGCAATAAAATAGAAATGAACCCTCTGAATGTCTGTTCCTCATGTGACAAGCTTCTGATCGAGCAGACCTTCTAAGCGGTGCTCCAGGACAAGTGTTCCCTTTGCATGTACTTAGAGCTACAACCCTCTCATAGCTTGTATGGTAGCAGTTCCTCCAATTCTGGATTTGGTTAACATCCATATGGCATTTTACTGTTGTCTATTTTTTGAAAGGTCACAGACACCCTATGGTGTCGTACCCTTGGAATACAGTGTTTGGCGACATCCGCCCCATTTCCTTTAAGGACTAAAATTGAACCAACAGGCAACAAAATTTTTACAGCTCCTCTGAATTCACCAAGACCAATGATATCAATTTCTTGTCCAAATTGGATGTTTTTTTTTTGCTCATGAATGAGACCATGCAGAAAAGTCTCACAAAGTCATGATGATCAATGTGCGGAGATCTGCAGTCCCCTTCATAGTATATGTTGATGATGCAACTATTAGGGATGAAGTTAGCTAGCAGTATACTCCATCTAACCATTTTTTTAATCATCCATTTTATCATTGGAGATAGTGGATCCACATGAGCATTTCTGAGAATCCTAGAAGGATTTACTTGTCTATCATTGGTGAAGTTGTAGCAGCAACTGCACTAGATAGTGATCTTCCCCTTTCCCTGCGCCCACTTTCTTGGCTCGGAATAGGTTCTTTCCATAAGCAGGCCTACTCGATCTCTATCTCTCAAGCCAAAAATAAAGTCGAGAATGTTTCATTCATCACTTTTTGAGAGACCTTGGTGTATAATTTCATTCCTTCTAATGTGTTGATGAACCTCCCTTGCACTTCTTTGTAGAATTCAAAAAATTTTTTCATCTTATAGTACTCTGCCGTATTGAGAATCGGAGGCTGTCGAGGATATTCCCTCATTTCAACGTCAGTGGGAACCCAAGCTGGTGTTGATTCTGGAGCTAACAGAATGTGTGACTTAGCATCCAAAGGGACATAGGCTTGGGACTCCACGAGACATATTGATTTGTTCCCAGCGGGACATACGACTCCCCCATCGGGAAATCGGCGGTCTGAGACCCATCATCGATAGATGCATACTCCTCTAAGGTGTTGTAGTGTTGTAGGTGTAGGACATTACAGTCCGACCATTCCACAAATGCCCATGTAGCTAACGCTCGTGCAGGTATTTCGGTGTTGTAGGTTGGGCAAGCCATGCAAAGAACATCTGAAGCTGGTTGCATTTCTGACTCTGTAACAAACTCAGACTCATCATCTGTAGCAGAAAAGATGGAAGAGGTTTCTCTCATACCTGGATCATAAATGTTCCCTTCAGGAATAGGGGTAAGTAAATTCTCTGCCTCTTTCTGGTGTCTTCTTTCTTCTCATAAGAAAGCCCTCTGCTTTCGGTGGCTAGCATTTCTAAGTTGAGTTCTTTGTAGTGGAGCATCTTGTAGTCTTTCATTATTAGCAGTGACTAGGCCGCCAGTTGGCTTAGCTATCATGGATAATAGATGGCTGGGCCCCTCCATCGGGTCTTGTTGTACCATCATATTCTTTCCCTTCAGTGTGAATTGTCTTTTGTGGTCAACCTCAGTAGTGAGGGCAGCCCTTCCTTTTCCTATTGGCTGACGACATCCATTAGAGGTCCCTCATAATCCATGTCGACTTAAGTAAATTTCATGTTAAAGTGTATGGTGTCGCCCTGCGACGCCATTTCCTTTTTGCGGTCGAGGTTCCAACCATCTTTAAAGGCGGAGATGAGCCTCTGGCCTGAAATTTCTCTGCAAACGATAGAAAAAATATCAGTGAGCTGAAACTTAGCGTAAATAATTACAAAACAAAGTATTTATTAAAGGATATTTTAGTTTATTTTGGTGAAGAAGTCATTTATTCGTGTAAGCATGTTGTTTAATTTATTAGGATATTAAGTTTAAAAAAAGAAAATTGAAGTTTGTATTTTTCAAAAATTTTCATTACGTTGAGGTTAATCTTATTACAAAAATTTTGGACCCGGTCGCGGATATTTGGCCACATAGATAACCCCAAAACAATTCAAATTTCAAATTTTTAAATTAAGCGATGGTGAACAATATCAAATTACGTAGTATGTCTTTAGGTATTGTCCGTTGATTGGTAGCTTGGGTCATTCACTCCGGAAATCCACTGATTGGTAGGCTCCTCCTGCATAGACCTTTTCAATGACAAATGGTCCCTCCCAATTTGGCTCAAATTTTCCACCTATCTTGCGCCGCGCAAGAATGGGTCTTTTGAGCACGAGTACGAGGTCACCAACTTTGAATGTCCTTGGGTGGACCAATTTTTCATGAGCTTCTACCATATTTTCCTGATAAAGTTCCAAGTGTTGTTGTGCTTCAAGTCATTTTTCCCCAAGGCTCTCCAGTTCTTCAAGTCTGAGCTTTGCACTTTCTTCCGTTGTAAGTTGGTTGGCTATCCAACCTTATCCAAGCTTCCCTCTTCTTTTCTTTCCTCTCCTTTCAGTCGAGCTATCGCCTCTCCTTTCAGTCGAGCTATCGCCTCTCCTTTCAGTCGAGCTGTCGCCTCTCCTTTCAGTCGAGCTATCGTNTCTAGCGCCTTTCAGTCGAGCTATCGCCTCTCCTTGGGACTTGTCAAGAACTTGACTTTATTGAGAAGTCGAAAACTCTTCCCAACATAAAAAACACATAAGAACTTCCTAAAGCTAAAGAATTCTTTGATCTTCGAGCTCTTGTCCTCCTTTGTAAAAAGAAGAAGAGAATCATCCGTTTTTTTCCTTTTTTTACTCATGTTCATGGTCTTTTTTCTTCCCCTACCCCTATGTTGTTGGATAGCGACTCTGAGAGTCGGCGTCTAAATTTCTAATGAGAGTACGACCTCAGACCCGTACACAAGCATATAAGGTGTACACTGAGTGGGAGTCCTGAAATTCGTCCGATAGGCCCACAAAGCTTCTAATAATTTGTTGTGCCAACCTCTTTTTTTTTGTCCAGTGTTTTCTTTAAAATCTGTACCAATGTCTTATTGAAGGCTTCAGTTAGGCCATTTGCTCCGGGATAGTAAATTGTAGAGTATCTCTAATCTAACCAGTGTCTTTTGATGAAATTGTTGATTTTTTCATTTTAAAAGTTGTCTCATTTTCCGAAATTATTCTTCGCGGTACTCTGAAATGGTAGACGATTTGGCTTTTGAAGAATTGAAGGATGTGCTGTGTTGTAACCTCTCGTAACGGCATTACCTCTGCCCATTTGGAGAAATAATTTGTAGTGGCAAGTATAAATTTTTGTCCTTTGTAGGATGAAGGGTATATCAGACCTATTATGTTTGTGCCCTAACACTCAAATGGCCATGAGGCAACGCTTGGGTGTAGCACATTCGGAGATTGGTGTAAGACCAGCCCACGCACCTGGCACTGGTGACATCTTCTGGCTATATCCATGTAGTCAGACACCATTGCTGGCCAATAATATCCGAGTCCTTTGATCTTCAGTTTCATCTTCAACCCTGACAGTTGAACGCCACACAATCTGACATGTACTTCTTTAACAATATTTTAGACTTCGGCCTTGCTTAAACATCGTAGCCACATCTAGTTAAACGTTCTCTTGTAGATGATGTCACCTACTAGAGCATATGACATAGCCCTTTTTGTAATGTGATGTGCCTCAAACTTGTCCTCTGGTCGCTTTCCAGCATGCAAATATTCTATTAATGGCTTGCGCCAATCTTCATTGACATCAGCAACTGCTAAAACAAGAGGCGTCATTAAATATTTTTTAACGTCCTCAAAGGCCCGCTGGCATTTCTCTTACCAAATGAATTTTCTATCCTTTTTAATTACTGTCGAGAAGGACTGACACCTACCTGAGAGATTAGAAATAAAACATCTCAAATATGTCAACTTTCCCTCGAAGGAACGTAGTAGTTTCAAGGTTTTAGGAGGAGGCATTTCCAAGATAGCTTTAATCTTATTTGGGTCGATCTCAATTCCTCGATGACGAACAACGAATCCTAGAAATTTTTCAGAGGTAACGCCAAAAGCTCACTTTAAGGGATTCATTTTAAGGTCATATCATCGTAACCATTCTAACATGATCCTCAAATCGTAAAAAAGATCTATTTTTCATTTACTTTTGATGACCAAATCATTCACGTAGCATTCCACTTGGTTGTGAACGAGGTCGTCAAAAATCTTCGTCATTGCATGTTGGTATGTTGCTCAGCATTCTTCAGGCCGAACGACATCACTGTGTAACAGAAAATTTCAATTGATGTTCTGAAGGCTGTAAGTGCTGCATCTTTGGGAGTCATCTTGATTTGGTTGTATCCCGACGATCTGTCTATGAAGGAGAAAATTTTGTGTGTTGAAGCGATATCCACCATCATTTCTGGTATTGGTAGTGGAAACTTGTCTTTTGGACATACCTTGTTCAAATCCCTGAAGTCTACACAAATACAGAATTGTCAATTTTTCTTCTTAACGGGTACAATGTTAGCCAACCATGTGGGGTATTGCTCTTCTTTTACAAAGTTAGTGTTTATTAATTTCTTCACCTCGACAATTACTTGTTGCTCTATTTTAAGGCACACTCTTCTTGGAGCTTGTTTTACTGGGGTTATATTCCTGTCCATCTTGAGTTTATGAATTGTGACCTCTGTTGACAGCCTTGACATCACATCATAGCTCCATGCAAAGCAATCTTTGAATTCTTGTAGAAATTTGATCAATTGTAAAGATTCTTCATCGTTGAGTAGAGAACTTATAAATGTAGGTCAGGGTTGCTCTTCAGTCCTGAGGTTGATTTCCTTTAATTCATCAACAGTGGATTTAATTTCTACCTCAAATTCTGGTAGAGCATCTTCTATTAGCTAATCAATAGAGTCATCCTCTATATCGAGGCAATCCTCTTCAGATTCACCCGTAACAATCATACAAAATTCTGAATCATCGATTTGTCCGACTGCACCAAATCTGAGACCCTCTTTTGAGTTTGGAGTTCAAATTTTAATATTCCATAAATTTTCAAAAAGTTGAAATTTATCTTTTGACATTTGTTTTTTAGTAAGTTTCCTTGTTGAATTAACTTTTGTACATAAGGTGAAAAGTAACCAAAAGGCAATTCCATTAACTCATTAGGATCATCATCTAAGTTTATATGATTTTCATGATCAGCAGAGGTAGAAGCACAATAAAATTTAAATGACTTTGAACCAACACTTTTGACTTCCTTGACCTCTAAAATCTCAATCTTTTGAGGGAGAATCGAAGTAAGGGTCATAGCATTCACATAGTGGTTTATCCGATCATACATCGTCTCGTATTTGCTGTTCTCTACATCTTTTAAGGATATCTCGCATTGAGGTTCCTTGTATTTTGTCATCATTATTCCATCTTTGGATATTTCTTCATCACTAATGTTGATGGTTGGCCTATTCCTTTCAACGAATAAGTTGATTCTTCCATTACCACGTCCCCGGCCTCGATCTCGGGTGCGCGAACTAAAAGAACCTCTACCAACTTGCTGCAAAAGAGCGGTGGAAGATCGCTGAAGCGGAGTTGAATGACCTCCTCTTTGTGATTTTTTTGAATCGTCATATTTATTTGTGCCAATTTCATGAGAGAATATAGTTTTCTTTGGAGGCACGTAGTAGGCAACATCTTCATGGATACCAACTTCATGCACTGAAAATGGTTGTAAATCTCCCTGGATGCAATGTTCTTGTCCTTTTTTGTAATACTTGATGCATTGATGCAGAGACGATGGAACCATGTTTTTTTCATGAATCCATGGTCAATCCAGTAGAGCGTTGAAAGAGGTCTTGGCGTCGATGATATGAAACTTAGCGGTTGTTGCTAGTTCTCCAACCTTCATAAGCAATGTAATTGATTTAAGGGCTATCTCTCCCTTTTGGTTGAATTCTCTTAGCATCATTTTATCGGCTGTAAGCTCCAGAGCTTCGATGTCCAAATAGGCTAATGTTCATAGACTCATCAAGTTTAAGGATGCTCCAAGATTTACTAAAACTCTGGACAACACAAATCTGTTGATGTTAACGGAGGTGTAAAGCGGTCGGCGGTACCAAGCAGCAAATCTTCATCTATGAAGGTTACCCCAGGTTGTTCTTTCAATGAACAAACTTCATCTGAGGATGTGTTGGCCAACTGAGCTAGGTAAATCTCTGGGTCAAACAAAGCGGTAAATAGAGACTCTATCATCTCCTTTGATGTGATCAAAGCATCATGGATGCTCAATCTTGTCGGCAACTTCCTAAGATTAGCTAGCATGCTATAATCCACTTTGTATGATCCTCCAATTTTCTATTGGTTTTATAGTTTTTCCATTAGTGGAGGTGGAGGTAGCTCTTCTAAAGTTACTATTTATTTTCCTTTATCAGTTGGAGCTATTCTTGGGGGTAACACTCTCTTGCTCCTTAAGTTCACTTATGTAATTTCTTGTTTTTGAGATATCATTGTCAAATCTTCTAGTGATTCTTCTTTGTCAAAAAGATCTAAGTTGATGGCAAGCGGTGCACCATGGTGCTCGAGAATTGGTTCTTCACTCACGGTACTATTGTAGGTGGTATCATCGATGTCTTCTTCAGTACAATTTGAGGATAATTTTGGGAATCGAGGTTGAAACTAGATTGGTTAAAATCAGTTAAGTTATCAAGAGAAATAGTTAAAACGTAGCTGAAATGACAATCATTATATTCATAAGTCCCCGGAGGGGCAAAAAGATAATCATACAAAGTCAGGGGTTTGAGGATTTTCTTTCTTAAATCCGAGACAACCAATCTAGTAGAGGCAGCCCCTATCCTACCCCCCGTGCTATCAATCTTCGCAGTGGTGTTCTTCTTTTTCTTTTTCTTTGATGATGACGAATCTCCTGACAAAAATTTTGTCTCAGATTTGACAGGCTAAAGACACTGAACGGAGGGTTGTTTTGATGTGTTCTGGACTTGATTCAATATTTTCTTGGATGATTTGATCCAAAATTCATTCCATCCATCTTTTCTGGTATATGCAGGAGATTGTTTTGATGAATCCTGTATTTGGTTTAGGACCCTCTTGAGCTTGTCCCAAGTCGTAGTCTATCCATCTTCTCAAGTATATGGATAAATCGGGGAGATTGGTTCAGCTGAAATCATATTTATGGAACCTTTTTCAGGTTCTTTTAAATATTCTTTCAGGATTAATATATTCCCTTCTTTAAGGTTCTTCTCTAGCCAATCCTTAAAGATGAAACATTCTTCTGTAGTGTGCCCAAGCAACCTGTGGTATGAGCAATAATTTGGTTGATTCTTCTTGTCAACCTCTTGGGGTTTCTTTGGATCTAGTAGTCAGAACTCAAGCTTCTTCATCTGACTTTTGAATATTTTGTATACGACTTCATCTTTGAATGAATACACCATTTTTTGTTGTTCTACCAATGATATTCTCTTATTCCCTGTTTGAGGTGATTCTTATTAAGGCAGTCACTGGTTGGACTGGCTACTCTGTTTCTAAGCATGCTGAGATGAAGATTGGCGAGGATTTTTTGGATATATCTTTATTGGTTGTTTTTATTTATCGACAGTCACTATTGTTCCTGACTTTATTTAAAATACTCTGGTTGCCTTCGATTTCCCATGAGAATCCATATGTTTGATTTCTTCTTGAAGACTGATGCCTTTAATGAGTAGCTTCTCAAAGGATTTGATGGTGAGTCCATTAAGCGTGAAAGCTACTGGCTCGTGAATGCTTTTGAATAAGATCTCAATTGTGTGATGTTTCTGTAGCTGAGGTTCACATTTCATGCTAAGGTTTCTCCACCTCAAAATGTAATCCACCAAAGTCTCGTTGTGCTTCTGCTTTTTCATCATGAGCTCTTCTATAGAGACATGGTGTTGCGCTCCGGTAAATCTCTTCGCAAATAATTGTTCGAGCTTGATAAATGTCTTAACTGATCCATTGGTTAAATCAGCATACCAATCAAAGGCAATCCCTGACAAGCTGCTGACGAACTGTTGAAATAGTAAAGCTTCGCTATTTCTTATGTTGCCGCAATTAGCTCGGAAATGTGTTATATGTTGTCTGGGGTTTCCATTCCCATCAAATATCTTAAAGTTTGGGGACACAAAACCCTTGGGGAAGGGTACGACATTGAATTCCTTCAGATAGGATCCACCCTTTAGAATGAATGCACCACCCTTAGTTTGGGTTAAGGCTTCCCAAACTTGCTCAACCATTTGCTTAAATTCCTTCTCCGGCAAGGTGCTCGATGGAAAATCCTTCTTTGTTGCTCATCTCTGCTTACTGAGGAAACTTCTCTTCTTTTATCTGTGATGTGTAGGATTTCTGGTTGGTTAACCTCTGGAGAGGCTAATTGTGGTTCTTGTGATTGCCCTTGAATGGTGGTCATGACGGTCATGACCGCAGTCATTTTTTCTATTATTTTCTCTAGTTGGCTGACTTGCTCATCCCGTAGGAGGATAGCCCTATGCAGCTCATCTACAACGTTATTTTCGATGAGAGGTTAAGCCTCTTGCACAGATGTAGCGGCTCTGGTTTCAATGACATGGCAATCTATGAAATCTTCTTTGAGGTAATCATTATAGTCAAAATCTTCATCATCATCATCGCTGAAAACTCTGTGTTCTCAGGCTAACTCAGAAATCTTGAATCTGAGCTTTTCTACTTTTTCTTTGATTATCGATTCTTTGATTATCTTAATATCTATAGGACCCTGCTAGACCTCCTCCTCTTGCTCTTCCATCTCGCTGACAATTACTACGACAATGTCAGATAGTTTGGACCCTGGCTTCATTCCATGCTCTTGTCGTGCAGGCTTACTGGACTCTATTGGTACAATGACGTTGGGTATCCACACCTTTTTCCTTGAAGATGATGTCTCAGGACAGAGTGTCCTAGCAGAAATACTGATATGTCGAAGGGAAGTATGCTCCCCATGGTGCAGACCGACTACAGTACTGGGCAATTTCTTCATCTTTTCCTTCAAAATTTTAGGGATGTCTTTGAAGTGGGTGATCAGTAGGATTCTCAGACCTAGTCTTGACTTAACCGATCGATGGTCTGTGGTTCTGGTAGTGGTAGAATCTGTGGTGACAATAACAGTGTCGACTCTGCTTCCTAAGCGGAACCAGACAGGAATACGAGCAGGCAGATTTTTAGTTGACTTCTGAGATCGTCTAGCAAATTTGACGTCCCTTAAAATTTCTTTCTTCATATAAGGGGAAATTGCATGTCCCGCTTTTTCAAGCAACTCATTAACTGAGCAGCTTTCTTCGACAGCTAGCCTCTGAAAAATTGAACTAACTCGGGTGAGAGGAGTAGGTTTATTTTTCTCCCCACCCTATCCATGAAGTGTCGGTAATGCGCCGGTGATTTTCTGGATACTCTTGCATCCATCAGTATTCATTAAAGGATGTAATCTACTTCCCCGTAGAAGTGGATATGTTTCCAGTAGTCTTGATTTGTCTTGGTGAGGATCTTCCTTAACGGGTATCTCCTCAGAAGCCTGGGCTTCAATGACCTGTCGAACTCTCCTGTTGAGGTATCTTCTTTGAGTTTGGGTTAGAGGTGCAGTTCCTAAACTCGATTTGATTTTGAATACTGATGGTGGGATAGCTAATCCCTTAGTCAGATCTCTAATGATTATTACTACTTCCCCTTAGAAGCAGCGGGGACAACTGGCTTGGTAGTTTCCATAGTGGCAATAGTAGTCTTGGCCTTCTTATAAGAAGGGAAGTCCTGAAGAGAGTTTAGGTTGAACTCGGCAGACGACTCCTGAATTTCTTAGCGGTGACTTTCATTATGACGAATGGGGCCTTTCTGAGGATGACCTCGAGATCTTCAAATCCAGCTCCGAACTTAATGGTAGGAGCGACATTGCGAGCTTCATGGCTTGTCGGCATGTTGTAAGAAAAAGTCGGTGTTGGGTATGCCATTGCAGCAACTTTAAAACAAAAAGCTTTGGGGTTAGCTATATGGCCAAAACCTTGTAATCTTAGTGCAAGAACTGAAAATTAATAGAGGTAGATCTGTAGACCGGGTAAGTCTTAGTTTTGGTGATTTTAAAATTTTCAGCAAAAAGGTAATTTGAATGTAGAAAATTTTAATTAATATAAGAAAATTTTAAAATGCACGCAAAACAACACTATTTGATTTAATTTGTAGAATAACAAATCAAACTCGAAAGGGAGATGTGAAGTGTTTTAGGATCCAATGTGGGACCCATTTTTCATACACAATGCCCAGGTGGAACTATTCCACCAACACACCTGTTGGGGTTCAAACCCCACATGAAGATTAAAAGAGTCCTTAATGGCCTCTTGAACCCCTCTGTTCATAGGTGATTGAACAGACAGTCCTAAAGTCCAAAGAGTTGGTCATACTTTCCCAAGAGAGAAATGGGTAAAGCATGTCAACGGAAGAAGAGTAATTTGGTCCAAGAGGAACATGCACACATTACCAATGTGTGAAGATAATATTTTCTTATTTAAATGAAGAGAAAAGCTTGTCCCCAACGGATTCGCCAGAAGCTGTCAGCAGTATTTTTGGGTTGTGGAGTTGCCCGTAAGAAGCTATCGATCACCGGAATCGAAATCGAGTCGCTTGATTTGGAAGGACATTTTAATTTACATAAAAGTTTAAGTTTAGATAAATATGAAATCAAAATGACCCCATATTTTTATAGAGTAAATGAAAGAGCGTTGTACCTCAAACCCTGTATCTATCTCGAAGTATAAACATAAGACTTGAGTACGAGGCGCGATTAAATAAACTTAGAAATATATGACATCCGTTTGGTCTTGAATATTGTTTTATTTTCTAACAATTTCCCCTATCTTATATTTAGAATTAAATAGGGTTTATATGAAGCCGGGTTCGGACAAGCTTCCTATAAGGTTAAGCCCCTATAATTAATTACATCTTAGATAACCAAAGTCACCTAAGAAAACTCTCGATAAAAATCAGGAAATATTATCTTCAAGGAGGTCAAAGGATAGGACTTTTCAACGATATCAGACAAAGAGGTGTGAAATGGGATTGGCTCAAATTTGGAGCATTTTGTTTTTGAAATCCAAATAAGGAAGAACTAGGGGATGTCACGGATCCAGAGGAGAACCTCGGTGACTTCCCGGTCTATCTTATTGTTTGGCTTCTGTTTTAAGGAGAAATATTTAGGTGTTTTATCCTACCAATTTTTTTTATATAAAGCTTACATTCTTATGAAACGATCGCACAAATAGCCTGAAAGATGTGAGGATTCAGGTCATGATAGACGACAGCCTTGAAATCCTAAGACGAGTTAGGGCTTAGATTGTACAGCAGAGTTGTACAAAGGCATAAAAATAAGGTGAGCATTTATGTTGCATAAGCAAACAAAAACAAAATCTTATGGTTTGTTATTTAATTCTAAGGAAGAGAATGGTTTAGCTGAGGAAGATAAGTTTTGCTGTTGAAGATGGTCGTGCTGCCCACATTGCTAGCTCTAAGCTCCTTACCGTGACGAGTTTAAGTTTTTTAAGGTGTCAAGTTATGATGTCAAATCAGGTGGCCCTATGGTTGTGGTTCTTTAAATGTTATGGGGCATGTTAAAGTTGATTAGAGTGACATCAGTTAGGATCCTACAGTTCCCTCGTTCTGACACCACTGTTTTCTATTGGATTCACTAAGTCCAAATGAATTTACTAAACTCAACCTAATGAGTTCTGTACTTTCATTTAGACCATGGGAAGCCTCGTTAGCAACCATAGGTTACCTCCTCTGAGGGATTTCTGATCAATCGATAGAGGCTTCTTAATTTTGTTGTAGTTGTGGATTTTTGTGATGTTTGTGATTAAATTTTGAGTTGTTTTATATTTTGAATGTTGTGGAGGTGATTATTATCTTGGTTGATTTTAATTTTGGTTTTGGGTTTTTGTTTTGTGGCTATCCTAACGATTTTTATTTTCATCCAGGGTGATATTGTTGTTTAACATGTAAGTTTTACGCATAAAAAGTACAGTATGAAAGTACAAGAAAGATGTCACTGTAAACTATAAAAAGCATACCTGGCGAGTCTTCTCCTTCCACCACCTGAAACTCAAAATGCATGCGAGAGCATTTTATATAAATTAGAAAAGTAAGGTTTTAGTGATATACCCTAGGTTATATCTTGGTGGGTCCCTATTAATTTGATTAAGGATGATTTTTGTTAAGCTAAACATATTAATTTTAGTAGACCTTTGAGGTATCTAATAGATCTGGAGAAAGAAGCAAGTTCATGCTTCCCTCTCACTATGTGGTGTAAAGTCTTGAGCTCTTTTTAAACTTATTATGTTGCTTAATAACCCATCCTATAAATACCTTTAATTCTCAATGAACATTGATATTTCAATTATCCCTATGAGTAGGGTAATTATCACTTACAATTTAATTTGAGGATTATGTAGGTAAAGACCCTTAAAGGGGCAAGTTAATGTTGTCAAGACACTTAACCAACTTTTTAATTTGGGCTTGTAGTGTTTTTAAAGATGTTCAATTTTTAATTATGTTCACTTTTCTAATCCTCATTGAACCAAATTTGATTTAGCCTAGGTCACTACTAAGCCTTTTAAACTTTTGATAGATGACTTAATTATATTTTAGAAGAGATTGAATTTTAAGTGATGATGATTCATTTTTTGAAAGTCATTTAAACATCAAATAGGGGTGATAAATTAGTGAGTTATCAACACCCAAAATCATACCCCTAAGTCTAGGATCATTTAATTGACTAGACTTCCAAATTTTAATAATTTAAGGAAATTACAGATTTAACCTTTAATTGGAATAAGTGAGATTGGTTTCTACCAATTAATCCCTTGTGTTTCAATCATCCAAATATGTTAACTGGGATCATATGTTAACTGGGATCAAATGTTAACCATTTCCCTTTCTTGAATTAAGCCTAAATGTTAATTTAGGCTAAAATTCTAAAATTACACTTTTGCCCCTAAGGCACTAATACTTCTTAATTCATCAAATTTAATTCAAATGGCTTTATAATTTTCATCCCACCTCACTCATGGGTAAATTAAGACATCAAATGAGAAAATGTGATTTTTCAAATTTTATTTTAATTTATATATTTATTGATATGCAAGAATTAGAATTTTTTAAAGAGAATTCCTAACTTGACCAAGGTAAAACCTGATCACTTGAAATTTTTGTAGGAGGTAGACTTAGACCAGAGAAACACTTGGACCAAATTTCATGATTTTTTGAGTTCTATTCTTATTAATAGAGTTATTCCAAATTTTACAGTATTTATTAATTATAAAATATTTCAAATATGGAAAATTAAGTTTCACATTTTTATTAAATTTCTTTGAGGTTAAGGAACCGAAAGAAACAAATTTTACATTTTTCTAATTTTCCTTTGAATTGTTAGAGTTATTTTAGTGAAAGTCCAATTTTAGCCTTTAAAAAATTATTTTAAGCTTCAAAATTCAATATCTTCACTTAGAAAATCATGAAAAATCTTTCAATTGTTCCTAAGTGCTTAGGAAACAATTTAGAAAATTTTAATGAATTTTATTAATTTTGTGAATTTTATCATTTTTTTAATTATTTAAATATTAATGAAAGACTTAAAGATGGAATTTTTATTTTAATTACAAATTTATTTTTAGAAGATTCATCTGATCACATAGAACTCTCAAAACAATTTTTATAATTTTTGAGTTATATTTTAATTGTTAAAAATCATTTTTGTGTTAAGAATGACATTTAACTTAGAAAGTCATTTTGAGTTATCAAATGAGCTTCAAATACTTTTAAATTTTTATGGGGAGTTCTTTGAACTTCAATTTATAGTAGAGATTAAAACCCAAGTCATTTAGATTTTTGTGTTTCCAAAAATTCATTTTCTTCACATTCTAGGTTTTGTGCAAATTAGGTGCATTCTTAATGACTTAGATAATGAAACATTTTCCAAATGTTTCTCTGACCATAATAAACCTTTCAAAATTATCTTAGAATTTTCTAAGCAACATGCTAATTATTATGATTAATTTATGTAAATAATAGATATAAACTTGAAAAATATGGATCTCTATCTAGAGATCTCCTTGACATTGAAAAAATCAGATGACAAAGGCAACAACATGCCAAAATCTCAAGTCATGGTGAAATGTCTTCAAGCTTGGAGAATCAAAAGACTCAAAATAGTGTTTAATTAATTAAATATAAAATTTGCATTACATAAACTTCAAATTATTTCCACATTGTTCTCCTCTGTTCACTGAGCAAGAGGAAATTTTTATTTTATTTTAGAGCTTTTTTTACACCAAGATATGGATTTTTAAAGTTAGGGATCATTTTTTGATTTATTTAATTATTTATTTATCTACTTAAATGCGCGGTTCCACCTCATCCTAGGCGTCTCTAAAGCTCCATGCATCATTTTTTGGTTCGGCGCCACCATCCGACTCAGCAGCCAAGCGTCCCGCGATTCACGTACCGAGAGTTCATCCAGCCAGATCTCGTTCGATGATGAGATAAACGCGCGATCAGATAGCTCCCCATCATCGTCCCCAAATAGACTAACCCGTGATCGTTAATATTAAAACCCTAAGATCTCACTCATTTCTTCACCAAATGACCTCGGGTTTGATCCTATGGACTCATCTAAGTGTGACGAACATATACATACGGTAAACATGCCATTAAACTAACCTTAAGAAAATGGAGAATCAAAATAGGCTCGAGAAGAGGGGAAGTTCAATACCTTTTCTCTCAAAATGGAAGCTTCAATCAGAGGTGCTCGGAACATTCGTGGAGGTCCAAAGAGGTTAAGGATTGAGCCTCTAGTCGTGGTGAAAGGTCTAGACCCTAATTCGATCAAGGCTGGATATGGGTGTTGGTCTTGAGCTATCTTAGAGTCTCTATATGAGGAGAATTTGATACAGCTTTGTCTTAGTTCAGTGAAGTGATGGTTTAGGTGAGTTTAATTTGGATTTTGTGCACTGTGGAGGTGTGGTGGAGAATGTCCTATCTCCGGTAAGGATTTGAGCTCCAAAATTGAACTCCGGCAAGGGGAGCTAGGGCAATGAAGTGGTTGGATTACATTATGGAGCTCTCAAGGACGCTCAAGAAGTAATTTTAGAGGTTATTCTTAATAAATTTTTTGGCACACCTTTATGGCCATGGAGGTGGAGCTTTTGTAAAAATGGCTTAGGGTGGCTCTTTGGGCCAATTGGGGGTTGGAAAATGATGCGTATGTGGAGGGCAGAGAAGCTATAAATTTAAAATTAGATGAGGTGGCCTCTAAGTTTGAATGAGTTTGGATTTCTTGATGGTGGCTCATGGTTTTGGCTCCTCTGGTGACTAGGCCGGCCAGCAAGGCTAGGGGAGGTAGCCAAGAGGTTAGGTGAGCCAGGGGAATCTGTCACAACAATTTATTTAAGCAGGTGTTTAGTTTTGGCAAAAATCCCTTAGGCTTAAGCAATTTTGGGAATAAATTCCTTGATTTGGGGATCCTTTGGTCCGTGTCTCATTTTAGTGGTTCCATGGGGTTTATCCCAGCCAAAAAGGTCCAAAATTTGGTTGTGGTGGCTTTGCCTTGACCAATTTGGCATGGCTAGGTCAATTTTGGTGCATTGGTCCAATATGGGTCCAAAAGACCAAAGTTTAGGTTTAGGTTAGGCTAAGCATGACTTTGAGCCCAATTGATTGATCAAAATCGTGTAGATGATTGTAATGAACATTTTTTTTGTGAGGGATTGAAGTAATTTTGAGTCCAATTGGAAGCTCAATTTAAAGGATTTTGAGATTGTGGTCAATTTGGGTATGTTGGACTAGACTTGGGCTTAGGTTGAGATAGGCTTGGAATTTGGTTCAATTGAATGGTTCAAATGATCAAGGGAGATGTTAGGAAGATTTTTTGTGAAGGAATGGAGTGAAAATTTTGTGTCTAAGGCAATCAATTTGGTGGAATTTTGGGACATGGCCAACTTAGGGAAAATTCGAGAATTTTGGCTTTGGGTTGAAATTAAATGAAATTGAGGCTTCACCAAGGCCAATTGAAGGTCAAGTTTGATTTTTAGGAATGTTATGAAGAGCTTAGGATTTAAATTGAGACCAATGAAGTAAACCATGGGGTTCAATTTGGTGGAACCAAGTCATAGGGCCAAAATTGGGGTTTTGACTTAGAACAAAATTGGGCTTAAAGAATGGGTCAATTGAGCTTGGATTTGGTTTAGATTGATCACATAGAAGGTGAATTTAAGTTTAGAATTAAAATTGGGGGAAATTAGGACCAAAGTGATGGACATTTGAAGTGAATTTAGGGAAATTGGGCCTTTAAAGGCAATTTAGGGGTTTTGGTCAAAATGGTCCAATTGGGTCATGAAATGAAATTGGGAATTTTTGGAAATTTTTGGGATTTTTGGAATTTTGGGTTAATGAGGGGTATTTTGGTAATCTGGCAATTTTTTGGTGATTTTGGTTAATTTTGATTTTTCAAAAGGTTTGAAATGATTTTTGAACAAGTTTGGGTATTTTGGGTAAATTTGGGAATTTTGGCCAATTTTAGGATTTCAAAGGTACTTAGGTAATTTGGGGTAGTTCAGGGGGAAAAAGGCTAAGTTGAGTATTTTTGACAAAATTGGGGTGCCAACCACCATAAATGAGCTATGGATCAATGGAAACCCCATTTGGGTCCTCTATGTACTGGTCTTAGCTAAACCCTAGCCTAGGGCCAGTGGGTTTATGGGGCCATCTACATGAGTCTCCCAAAGGATTAAGGGATCAACATCAAGAAATCTTGGGTTTGTATTTGTGAGTGATTTTGAGTGAGGTGAGTACCTTAGCTCTAGACAAACACCCAAGGTCAACCCTAAGGTCAAGCAGCCCTATGGGAACTCTTTTTGGGCTTCCCCATAACTACTAAGTTCTAGAGGTTAGGACCATTATATGGAACTTCCAGTTGAGTAAAGAAGAGTTTGGAATTTTTTAGGAATAGTAAACAGGGAAATCCTATGGCTAGACTCTAGGCTACTAAAGAGGAAGAACTAGGTCTCAACCAAAGGTGAGGTAAACAGAAATGCTCCTGGGATTTTGAGACATGATCAGGTGGATCCACTATCCCCCATGATAAAGTGGATGATTAAAAGAATGGTTTGATGGAGCATACTACCAGCTAACTGTATTCTCAATAGTTGTATTATCAACAAATATGATGAAGGCGACTGCATACCCTCGTACATTGACCGTCATGATTTTGTGAGACCTTTCTGGAAAGTCTCTTTCATGAGCAAGATCAACATTCTATTTGGAAAAGAGATTGATAGCATTGGACCTGGTGAGTTCAGAGGAAGCGTGCAGATTCTGCTTCGAGTGGGTTCAGTGCTGGTTCTTAAAGGAAACAGAGCAGACGTCACCAAACATTGCATTCCAGGGGTGCGGCATTATTTGGTGTCCGTGACCTTCCGGAGGATGGGTGATAGCAAAATGCCATATGGATTTCGATCGGAACCGGAGCTGGAAGAACTACTACCTTACGAGCTATGAGAGGGTTTCACCTCTAAGTACATGCAAAAGGAACTCTTGTTTTGGAGCATGACTTAGTAGGTCTGCTCGATCATGAGCTTGCTCTGCTAGAGACAAACAATCAGAGGATTCCTTTTTA